>JAVJIF010012119.1:0-164935 GCA_038442645.1 Agave tequilana | reverse complement strand
GGTATTACCTAGTTATTGTGCATCTATGACATGTTGTGATGAAATGCATGTGGGATATAAATGTTTTAGATTACTAATTCAACTTAAATGAGGTGAGTTAGCATTTAATTCGCTGTTTTGATAGTTATATTGGGTTAAATGAGATCTAATGAATATTACATAATAGTTGTGCCTCTATATCATATGGATGTGTAATGCATGTGTAGCATACATGCTCTAGCATACAAATTTGCCTAAATGAACCAATTTAACACTTTAATTCGCTGTTTTTCTTGACCAATATCATGATAACCAATTGTGTGTGCATAGCATAATCTTAGCTCTTCATAAATAGAATGGTATGATGCTTTATGTGAGGTATAGGATTTGTATTAGTAGCACTCCATAAATACCGATCGTTTAACTTGAATCATACTTCATGTTCACCAAAGTGCACGGGGGGAAGCCCCCTCCTTACAATATGGCATTGTGTTAAGTATTGGCAAATATATGGGGTTAAGGCATATATATTCATGCAAGTAAAATGTGGCGTGTATGATGTTACTATGATTTTGGGTAACCCCCAAGCATATGTCTTCTTTTATATTGTTGCACATCATTTTTGGGCATGACGTGTAAGTAGTTCAATAGTGCTTGTTATGCATATTATAACTTAAACTTGCATGATGCATTGTATTAAAGGAGGAAGGGGCCGTGCGCGGAGCCGGGTAGGAGGGGGGAAGACGGGGATTTGACATATACTTATGAAATATTTATAAAGGAGGAAGGGGCGTGCGGGAGCCGGTAGGAGGGGGGAAGACGGGGAAATATATATGTTTTATATGAATTATCTTTATATAAGGAGGAAGGGGCCGTGCGGGAGCCGGTAGGAGGTGGAAGACGGGGGGATTGCATTTAAATTGAATGGCATGTAAATTTGACTGTCAAGTTGCATTCATGATGGATAATGCTTGTGTTAAACTAGAATGTCACTTTATGTGTACAACGAGCCGAGTTGATGTGAGTGGACTCACCCACGAGAATTTCATACATATTCATACAATATATCCTTTGTGTCATGATATAGTTAAATGCAACTTTGATAGTGGAGTCACTTAGACCACATATGTATGGAACTTGGAACAAGTAAGGTAGCTTCAACGAATTGTTGTTTATGGGACTCATTGTAATTTACCTCTCCTAAACTGTTTATCTTATGAAATTATTATATCAATACCCTATGGCATGGTTTACTCATTGAGCTGTCGAGCTCATTTTATTTTCTTTCCATCTTTTCAGGTTTGGATAAGGGTAAGGGACCTCTCTAAATGGAAAGGTTGAGTTATGGATGGCATAATATGTTGTAGTATCATTTTGGTTTGTCTTGTATCTTAAATGTGTATGTATGGACTCTATTGAAGTCTTTGAAAAACATGTTAGAATGTACTCAAGGTATATTTGTCTTTCTAGTATTTGAGACCATGGACTTGTATGTTACAATATTCCGGATTATGAATTCCTTGTATATGTATGTTCTTGAACTGAGAATGATGGCCATGTGTGGAGATGCTATTTTGTTGAGAAGTTAACTCTTATAATGTTAGATGAAAAGATTATGCTTGCAATGGAGGAAATCAAGTTATGATATATGTTTGTGGTTGAGGTTTGGTGTATTGTGTCATGATAAGTAGGCCGGGTGTGCCGAAATTCTTGGTGAAAATAAGTAGGCCTTGGAGCCGAAATCTGGATTATTGTAAGTGAGAAATGAAGGAAATATAAAGGATGATGCTGCCAAAATTTCTTATTTTAAGAATATTGGAGGTAAATGGTGTTGTAGGCCTAATCTTGTCTATTAGAAACTGGGGCCGTTACAGTATTGACTATATGCATATAGATTCATGTTGAGTGTATTGTGTATTGAAGAGCTTAACATCTCTTCTTTATGTGGTACACGTGTGTAGGGGGAGCTTCACATCTCCTCTTATTCATTACATATTGTGTGTTATGTGAATTAGGGCTTACATCCCTCCTTCATGTAATGCATATGTGTAGGGAAGCTAACTTAGCGTCTTCCTCTTCATGAATGTATATAGTATATAACATCTATTGATCTTTATTTATTGATATCAAGATGCTTCATTGACATATTTATCTATTGATATCATGTTGTTTATAGTCACCCCTTATTGACTTTGTTTTTGTTTTAGACAAAAGGGGGAGAACATTGTTCTATTGTTTTGATTGACTTAAAAGGGGAGAAAAATTTTACCCATCATTTTATTGTTTGGATTGTTTAACCCCTTCTTGATTTTTTTTTTTGTTGTTTGACAAAAAGGGGGAGAAAATTTTTTTTGATTTGATTTTACTTTGTTTACCCCTTTGTTGATGATTGACAAAAAGGGGGAGAATTATTTGAGAGTTTAACATGTTTTTATGCATACTTATGTTCTTACATATATTAAATTTTATTGGTAAGTGTTAAGTTTTTATTGGTATCTAGAGCATCTAGTGTTTTTGTTGTTAATACTTTATTAATTTAATTGGTAACTAGAGCTTCTAGAACAAGTTGTTTGGTTTTATGCATATTGATGCATACATGTTTATGTACATTCATTGCATATATTTTTTATTTGTTTATGCATGAGTTAAGGGGGAGCTTCTTTGAAGCTTAACTTTAATCCATGCATATATAACTCCATGAGTTTTGTCATCATCAAAAAGGGGAGATTGTTGGCCCAAAGGCCTTCCACTCTAGTTTTGATGATGATTAACTCATGTAGTTATGTTTACTAATAATCTTGTGTTGTTTAAGTTTCAGATCATTAACCAAGATATTAGTTGGTGATTAGCTTTAACAAGGTGTTTAGAAGCTTTTCATGATGATTCCAGGGCCAAAGCTTCAAGATCATACATTGCCTAGCCCATGGATGGAGTTTTGGAGCAAGTCAACTTGAAGATGAAGATCATCAAGAAGACTTAGGTATCCTATTTTAGATTGTGTGTTTAGATCCATTTGTAAAGCTTAGTATAGTTGATATGCTCAAGTGCACATACACACACGTTTCATGTTTTGGATTTTGGTTTTCATGGATAGTAGATCAAAACAAGTTTACTTTATTTCTATGTATATTAGATATGTTCTAGATATACATACATGCTTTAAAGTTGCTAGACAAACTTATTTTGACTATCCTATTCATGTTTTGGAAAAATCAAGTTTGACAAAATACCGGTTTTGGTTTTGATAAAATTTGCAAGACACAAAAAAAAAAATTGATATGTTGATATATTGTCTTGAAATTTTCATCACTTGTTTGAGTTTCAATATAAAATGTTAAAACAAGTTTTATATATTTTCAGAAAAGATAAAAGATTTTTATAAAATATTTTTCCAAATTTTCTGAACTTATTTTTTTTGTGGTGACAGGCTGGTCGGTCGACCGGGACGGTCGACCGCACCAAGGAACGGTCGACCGCACGGGTCGACTGACGTGCACAGACGTGCACGTCTGGCAGCACAGTGGTCCGGTCGACCGGACGGTCGACCGCTACAGAGAGTTCTGCTCTCTGTTTATTTGGGTCGACCGGGGCGGTCGACCGGTAGCTCCAACGGGTCAAAATATGACCGTTGGACGGTCGACCGCCGGTCGACCGTTGCCTGTCAGAACTGCCAGCTCAGCTCTAACGGCTAGTTTCTGTTTGGCCTATATAAACCCAACTTTTTGGGATTTTGGCTAAGATTTTTAAAGCTAAAAATTCCAGACTTTCTCTAGTGTTTAAAAGAGTTTTTAAAAGAGTTTTTTTTAAGCCAAAAAGATTTCATCTTATTTGTTTTTGGATTTTTGGAAAATCAAAGAAAGCTAGGGTTTGGGAGATTATTTTGTTTTCCATTTTCTATCATTTACAAGTGATTTCCCAAGTAGTTTTTCTTTGTTGCTGGTTTCCAAAAACACCTTGTTTCCACACTTGAGCTATCACCTATCCTAATCTATTAGGATCTTGTTTTTGTGGAAAAAGAAAAGAGAGATTGTGTTTGTGGTCTTTGTAACCACTTATTGTAAACCCTCCTTGCTTTTGTGAATCCCTCTTCGGTAGAGGTGATCGGAGTGGTATTGGTTTGGATCCCTCTTAGGTAGAGGTGATTGTGTTGGTTGTGAGCCTCTTCGGTAGAGGTGGTGTTGGTGGTTGTTGGCCTCGGTGGAGGTTGTTGTATTGAGAGAGGAGTTTGGTACTCCTTGTGTTGTAACAAATCCTCTTGGTAGAGGTTCCCTGGTGGGAGATAGTGGATTAGAAATCCTACACGGTGGTGTAGGCGGGGATGTAGAGCTAGGGGCTCGAACCTCGAAACATATCTTGGTCTTTGCGATTGATCCAATATCTCTCAACTCTTACTCTCTTTACTTTGTGCAAGCATCATTTCATTCAAGCATCATTCTTTCATTGCATACATATCTTATACATTGCTTGTGTTGCCTTGCATCTTTTATATTGCTATTCATTCTTATATGTTTGGCTTGATTGTGTGTGCACATATTTCATATTGCTTGGATTGCTTGTGTGTATGTGCCTAACTTATACTCATCCAACAAGAGCTTCACATAGCACCTCAACCCATTTCAAGGGGAATCAAGAGGAGTTAGTCTAGAGCCCTTCACGGGGAATTCGGCTACACTTGTTGTATTGTATTAAGTTTGTGCAACATTTGCATTAGCTTCCGCATTAAGTTTTCATTTAGTTCTAGATTAGCACTTACACCTATTCACCCCCCTCTAGGTGTACTTTCAGAAATAGATAAACATGTCATCTTTTATTACCATCACTACCTAACCAGTTATCATCGGGTCATGTCTATAGTCGTGTCCAGTTTATAGAATAAGTGGTGACGTGATAGAAATGAACATGCAGATGAGCATATGCATTATAACCATAATACTGTGTTGTGCATATACAGTAATGATGTCTGTATAGTATACAGCAAATAGAATATATGCAATGCAGAGCATACATGTGCATGAGGAGTATGCCACTACAGACAGTGTAACATGTACCAGGGAAAGGAACAAGTATACAGGTACATGATATTGGATAAAGTATCATGAATAGTAACATGATATTGGATAAAGGAGCAAGTCATGTCATTTATATAATAGTATCAATCAGTACCACCTGGTATTTTAATCAATCTCTTCTAGTGTCCATACCACTGGCAGTTCATACTGGAGCCCGCACTCCAGTCGAACCCATCCGGACATGGCCTACGGGTACCATTATCCAAACGAGAGAGTGACTAAATAACAAGTGTTCCCGACGTCACTATTGTGTATACTGTTATATTATGTTATTTGGAAAACCTATGGTCGAAGAGCTCTTATCGGGTGGGTGTATCCCGTGCATACCCGGGACAACGGCCTTACCAGATCCCTGGCTGTTGAGACCAAGGCCAGCCCGCAAGGGCTGTAACATGTAACGGGAATCTCAATGAGCTAAAATAATAACGGGAGCTCATGAGTAACAGATGGTAGCCAGCACTACCCCGTCCCTTGTAGTGGGACAAACAATGGATCCAGACATCCACCCGATATGACCTAATCAACCGTCAAGTCTCCCCCATCCCCAAGTTATCTTTATGATCTGATATGTCAAGTATACAAGGTAATAAGAACAAATACAGTACATGATACGGTAACATGTTAACTGGACCTGAGCTTCGGTGATAGCATAGAACAATATAACGGAAACGGGAACAATATAATGGGAAACAATATAACGGGAAACGGGAACAATAGATGTGGGATTCCACATATTGCATATCAACAGCTCTCATGTCCAGTAACGGGAATATTCACATCAGTAACAGGAAACAAGCATATAACATGGATACGGTAACATGAAACAATAAGACATGTAGTATGCACGGTGATCCATATGACAAGAAGATAGTAACAACACATGCATGTATATTTATGTGGTGAGCATATGTAGCAGTGCTGTCTGTGTAACGAGTATCCGTGAAGTGGTGCATGTATATGTCGGTGGGATATGAATACGAAATAAGAGTGTGACGTGTCATAGTACTGGTGCAACATGTACATGTAATAACAGTGGTCAGTGTCTAATATCATGTACAGTGAACTACAGTATCCGTGTAATGATGATAACCATAATATGACCTGCGGTACTTAGCCGTATAATAGTGAAACATAGTTGTGTAACCATAATCCGTGTAACAGACATAAACGGTGTCTAGCAGGTCTGTCTAGTGACCGTGTAGTCTCACAGCGTATCTGTAGATCAGTATATATGTAATGTGACTGTGAACATAAGAGTGTACAAGAGTATGGTGACATAGTGGCCCGGATGTCAGGGGTACATGAACATGACATAATAGACATCCAGACAATCAACGTCTTTTAGTTATCAGGCATATTATCCATACAGTATTTATGACCGTGTTTTAATATTGTTTACAATTTACTGGTAATCATGTTTTATGTAAAGAACGCAACCAAGCTCAATCATATGATCAAAAGATAATTCATAAAATAAAAACACTCACAAACTTGTCGTAGGAAGGTAGGTCTCGCTCCCACGGTCGCAACGGATCCAGAATCGTCCAAATCGGAGTCCGGATGCTCCCGATATCGCCCGAATACTTTCTTTATGGATGCAGGTAGACGGGTTATGTAACGCCCCGATCCCAAAGATACGGGAACGTCACTGCAACGCATATACGTAGGTCAGTTGGTGCCCCCACGTATATACGCTAAGCATAAGTACAACAAGTATCAGAGTACAACACACAGCGTGGTATATTCATATGCCAACTTACAAAAGATAAATACAAAGCTATACAAGTTATGATAAGCGAAAACGCTTTACAAGTGTCCTTTATCACAACCCAAGTCCAAAAAGAACGATATACAATCAAAAATACAAAAATGCTCACGAAATGGATGGAGATCCCGTGAACCAAAAGGAAGAGTCTGGCACGAGGACCGGAGCTAATCTGCCTGCTCACTAAAGAAAGCCTGATCTTCGGTGGATGGCTCCACTTCGACCCAGGCCTCGGAATCTGAATATGCAAATCCAAAGGGTCAAGACATATAATAACAAATAAAGGATAGTCAAGTGACATAAGGATCATGAATAAAGGTAATGAAGTTACAATAAATAGCAACGAATAACAAGCGATGTAAACTCAATAAGGTAAGATCATATGCGACAAATCTACAATTAACGTCTTATTATTATTACTTGTCTTACTGTGATATCTAGCTATGTGACCCAGCGTCCCAGAGCACATAGATCCATATCCTAGTGAAACAAGGTTGTTATTGGAAACAGCGGTTGTATCGACGAACTATGTTTACAGTGGGTCCCGTGCATGCCCGGGACCACGGCCCAGTATTGTTCCGTTGCTTGAAGACGGAACCTGCCGCTAGGCTAACAGGAGGGTCTTATGTATGCCCTTGTCATGACAGTAAACAGGAAAGGGAGGAAGCACTCCCCTCGGTCCCCTGGAGTACCGCAGGTAAGACCGGAAAATATAGTGCACAACCTAATACCACTGTAAACACGAACACATATCGATATTCCGCATATTTCCCCCGACCCATGTGTAAGTTGGTGCTTTTTATGTAAAAGTCAAGTGTATCATGCTTAGTTTTAAGGGATAGCATGATAAGTGGTGATATTATTGTTTAACATGTCATGGAACGAGTATATGCAATAATAAGTCATGAGGTAACAAGAGATACATCCATCCAGTAATAGGTCATGTAGAGCCAGTATTGAAGCATGAACAAGCAAGATATAATACACATGTATCAAGTATAAAAACCAAATTCAGAACAGAAATTAACTATGACACACAGTCAGGATTAGTCGACTAGGGGTAAGGGTTAGTCGACTAATACTGGGATACAGAGAGTTAGAATTCTGTTTCAGGGAAAATTAGTCGACTAGGGTAGGAAGGCTAGTCGACTAATAGGGAGTTATAGTCGACTGATGGACACTTAAGTCGACTAAGTCTGCTGATACAGAAAGTTGGGTTTCTGATCCAGGAAGGATTAGTCGACTAGGTAAATTTAGGAGTCGACTAATATGGGTTTCCAGAGAGTTGTTAGTCGACTAATATTTGGGGCAAGTCGACTAATACTGGGTTTTTCCAGAAAACTAAGTTTCAGCTAAGTGTTCTAGTCGACTAGTTCCTATGATGAGTCGACTAATACTGTGAAGAACAGTGAGCAGATCAGAATTTCTGGAAGTGTGTTTGATGGTTCAATTCGTGGTTTTGGGTGACCTAGGTGTACAAGAAGTGTAGATATAAGTATTCTAGGGCTAATACAAGTCTTGGTGAGTGAAATACTCACTTGGAATCGTTAGATCGAAGCTCTACGAGTCCGGGAAGCGGGTAGACGTCAAAGGCACCTATGAGATCCTTGGCGACGAAGTGAGCCACGATCCAAGCTCCAAGGAAGTGACTTGAACTGGAGGTGAAGAGCTTTGGGAGTTCTCTGGAGTTAGGGTTCAGGTTGAGGTAGGAGAGGGTTTGAGAGCTTCTCTTCTCTAGAGTTGTAGTGGAGGAAAAAAAGAGGTAAGTTGCAAATGAAAACCTATATATAAGATGGGGGTTTTGTAAAGGAGATGGAATTTGTGTAGAAAGGAGGGGTTTCCTTGCAAAAAGGAAGGGGTGAGATGAGTGTCCTCTCCTTGGCCACTTGGCCGGCTGTGGGAGAGGAAGAGAGTGAGTGGGGTTAGGTGAAGTGTGAGTGGGAAATGAGGTGGAAATGAAGTGGAAAAGGAATTTGCAAATTTTGGAAAAATGCCCGAAATTCAAGTATTTTGGAATGGTCTGAAAATTTTACCAAAATCAAGAAAAATATCTGAAGACTCATGGTGAAATCCGTTTGAAGAAATACTGTATAGATTTTTAATTAAAAATCTCGGAATCAGTTATTTACCGACTCCGGAAGAATTTTCATAAATTTATAAAATTCTCAGAAAAAGAGCATAGGTAAGAAATATGATTCTAAGAAATAAAGTCTAAAGGACTTTCTAGAAATTCCTAATAGTTTGGAAGATAAAAATTCGGAAATCGGCCAGCAGTATTGGCCGACACCGGTTTCGGAGAAATTCATTTTAATTCCAGAAAATTCCAGAAAATCACATAAATCTAAAATAGTGGAAGACGATATTTGAAATTAAAATCGGTCAAATACGGAAGGTACATCGGAAAATACGGTCAAAGGACTGAATACGTAACTAGGCACGTATTCCGGGAGAGGGGTATTACAGGTTAACGGGTGGGGTTTAGATCCAAACCCAAACCCATAACTTAAATTATTGGGTATTGGGTTTATAGGGTAACGGGTTTAGAAACCCAATAAGGTTAATGGGTTTGGGTTTTACCCAAACCCAACAAAGGAAATAACAGCAGCAGCAGCCCTTGCTGCTGCTGCGCGAGCAGGCCGGCCAGCTCTGCTGGCCGGCGGCAAAGGGGGGGCCCCGCCGGCGGCGCGGCGGTTCGGCCGCAGCGGCGGCGGCGGCGGCGGCGGCGGCGGAGGTAGTGAGAGAGAGAGAGGGTGAATGAGAGAGAGAGAGAGGGTGTGAGAGTGAGGAGGAGAGGTTTACAGAAAACGAAGAGAAGTAGAAGAAGAAGAAGAAGTGGGGAGGAAAATAGGGGAGCCGGGGGCGGCGCGGCTTGGGGGTCGCGGCCGGCGGCGCGTCTGTGGCGGCCGGCGGCGCCGGCGGCCTAGCCTGGCCGCTGGCAACGATCATCCCCTGCACAGAGAGAGGGGGAGTGTGTGGGGAAAAGAGGGAGAGAGAAGAGAGAGAGAGAAAAAGGTTTTAGGAGAGAGAGAGAGAGAGAGTTTGAGAGAATTAGAGAGGGAGTTTGGGGGGAGAGAGAGAGAATTTAAAGAGGGTGCTGCTGCAGTATGGCGGTGGAGAGGCGGTGGGGAATTCTCCAGAGAAATGGAGAAGAGGAAGGGGAAAAAAGAAAAAAAAAAGGTTTTTATAATATTTAATTAATATTATACTTGGGTCCAAAATTAACTAGCTCCGAATAGTGCTCAAAAATTACAAAAAATAGATAATATTAGTCTGAGATGTAAATAAAAACGGTTTGCAGAAATTCTATCTGGTTTGCAAATTAAAAATCCCGGAAGCTGTCGCGGTACCGGGCGACACCGGTTTGGCCGGATTTTCGATAAATTCAGAAAAATCCCCAAAATACCCAAACGTAGCTCATGTGATTTTAAGACATACGGTGAAAGCCGATTCTCAAAATACAATTCTGTTTGTGAAATAAAAATCGTAAAACCGATTAATCGGTATCGGTCGACACCGACTACGGAGATTTTCCAAAATAATCCAGAAAAATTACAGAAAATCTTGAAAAAATCTCAAATATTAGAAAATGATTTTGAAACTGAAATCGGCTCAATCTGACTACCAGAAAGGTTAAATCAATTTTATACGTCGTATCGCGTACCGATACTGTGATACATACATCCGGGATTAGGGGGTTACAATAAACACTTTTGCATCTATAATTTCGACTAAAGATAAAGGTAAAAAGAATATTATTATGAAAAAATAACATGAGATAAAGATTCTTTGTAAAACAATTTTCATTCATTTATTTGATTTTTTTTTTTCCTGATGTCCACGATATAATAAAGAAGTTGAAAAAGAAAAATGGAAAAAAGGGAAAAGTTGAAAAAAGAAAAGTTTCTTTTCAACTTTTCCCTATATCAACTTTCAAAATTTTGTTTATTCTTAATAATGTAAGCTGTAATGTTTTCAGTTTAACACTTGATATCTCAAACAATGTGCTACAGCTTAAGTTTTCCATTAGCAATAATATGCTTTTGGAAATTAAATTTATCACATATACCAACTGCTAAATGAATTAACCAAATAATGTCCGCATGTTTGACAACACTAAAACTGTTTAAGTACGTCATTGAGGCATGATTTTAGTGTTAAATAGTGGAATTACATTGTGTGTGATTTTAGATTTGAGATAAGATTGTGATTGATGTTTAGACATTTAAAAATATAAATACAAATACAAGTATATAGAAGAGAGAAAGAAAAATTCTTTTAAGTATGTTAGAAAATCCCAAAGGTTTCCTGTTTGGTTAAGGGTGGAAGTGAAGAAGTAAGGAAGTAGTAATAGTTCCCTTTGGAACTTGGAAATTTGTTAGTAAATTTTCTGGTGTTTCAATGTTGTTGGAAGTGTGATTTGAAAAATGTTATGCCTTTTCCGGTGTCTGGATGGTAATATAGAAGTGGAAGTGAAAAAGTTAATCACAAAGTTGACCACAAAATAATATTAAAATAAAAATTAATTAAGAAAAATAAAATTGGACTGTAATTAGAATGCAAGTGAGATTTACATGAGTAAAAAATTAACTGTTTTGTGTTACAACTTATTACAAATGAGATTTACATGATCACAAAATTAACTGTAGCACTCTGCAAGTAAGGAAATGGTTGTGTAAAAGAGAAAAGGAAAAAAAAAAATTCCATTTTTCTTTTTCGATATTTGGATGAACAACGAAAATGGGAAAAAGATACTTCCCACTTCCTCACTTCTACCCAATTCCTTGAATCCAAACAGCCATGAAAAAGAAATTCAATTTTTGGTAAATGAAAATTCAGAATAAGAAATTTTTTTTCTGTTTTCAATAATTTTCATTCAGCTGGCAAATACCAGTCGCTACACTCGTGACACCGGGACACAGCACGTGCTCGCAATAAAATACGCACAATCGCCGGTGCCTCACCCCATTTTGTGGGCCCCACGGGCCCCTGGCAGGCCCGTCACCTTCGGTCGGGTTCGGATCCACTGTGAACAATTCTTATTTGCAAATTGCCCATTGTTTGCAAATAAAAATTTCACGGAAAGTCCTTTTCGGTCAGTTTCAAAGGTCTCGTCATCAGTGTCGTGTAGATGGAACCAATCACTGAGCGAGCCTGACACGGCGCCTCCGGCTGTCAGCAGCCGCTGCTTCTCTGTACTCGAGGTGAGGGGGGGTCTCACCGGCTACTGCCGGTTTCTCCGGTCAACAGCCGGATAATGCGCCGGCCGCGGGACAAAGTGATGGGTCCCGTGTCAGGGCCCACTCACCATCCAACATTCATCCATCCATCCATCATCATGTACATACATCCATGTTATACGCATCTCTCTCCGTCTCACACACGCACACCTCGTTGTTATCTCATGCGCATTAAAGAAATGGGGTCTTTTTTATTTTCCTTAGAAAAAGAAAAGAATTGGTCCTAAGAAATGCCTGAGTCAACTTGTGTATCTTTTGTTTTTTTTTTTTTTTTGAAAAATTGTTTGATTACCATTAGAAGGCTAATCGCGCCCACGTGGTCACGTATAGTATGATAAGATAATAATCTTTTAGTTTTCATGTAAAATCTAGGGGATGTAAATTTTGTAGAAGACTCAGATGAGAGAGAAGTGAAATTTGTTTTTTAACAAATGAAGACCCATAAAATTTACTTGCTCAATACCTGTTGCTCTTTTGAACATATTTTCTTCATTAATAATACATTTTGAGTAGGATGTCTTGCCCCACTTTTTTCTTCAAAAAGATAGTATTTCAGAGTTTTTTAAGTATCAGATGGAAATTGTAGAAGTTGCCTTTTTTTTTCCCAGTTACAAAAAAAAAAAAAAAAATGAAAACGTAGACACTACTACAAATGAAAATTTTATATGGGATTGAGTATTGTTATGTTATGATATGAATCATCTCTGTTTGGATGATTGTAGTTAGAATTACAGTACACAATAACTTAATTATTGTTTTGATGTAGTTGATGTTGCATATAGTTAGAACTATATTTCAAGTTTATTTACTATAACTGGGGTTGCATGTAGTTAGAATTACATTTTAAGTCTAATTATTGTAGTGGAAACTTCGATCAAATTGGCTGTAATTCTAGCCACAACAATTGAGTATAATAAAAAATACGTTTGAAAAGTAGGTGAAATCAATTTTGTAAACAACTTTTACCTAATATTAATTCACCTTCTATTGAACTAAATTATTGTCTCTATTTGCTGGAGTTGGGGCTGTAACTTCAAGTTATCAAACTAAAACATATGAACCCGTGCTCAGCTATGTTAGTTGAAATTACACTGTAGTTCAACGAATCAAACATTTATTCTTGAAGCATGAAGTCATATTCTAAAGTGTGGAGAGTTGTTTGGAAGAGAGTGGGGATTTCTTTTAAGTTTTGGCTTTGCTTAGAGGTCTTAGGCGGACCTTCGGAGTTTCGAAGAGGGTTGTTGATGATGTACTTCTTACCTTCCTGCTTTTAAGAGGTAACAACAGAATCAACGTCAATCATGATAGAATCGAATAGCGGTCCCGATTTTTTTTCCCTCTTAATTAACTCAATTCACTAACGATCTTTGAGAGCAAACTCGGGGTCTAGCCGAGACCACATAGGGAAAGAATAAATGTTCGCATTGCGAGATTCGAACCGATAACTTGTGAAGAGCTTGTACTATAATCGATCTACGCCAACCGATTGAACCAACCACAAGGAACATTAGTTGTCCCTAATTGTCCCTAGGTTGAGTTCAACATTAAGTTCTGCCGAAGTTGTATTTGGCTTAGGGTCTGTTTGGTTGTCGTAACTAGCCGTAATTCGTAGTTGTAATTGGTAAAGTTTTTACAATTGTAAATGAGTTGCATGTATGTAAATTTTACGGTGTTTGGTTGGTAATATAAAAATGTAAAGTGGGAAAGCGTATTATAGTTTACGGTGTTTGATTATCGTAATGTATAAGTCGTAAGTGAAAAAGTTGACCACAAAATTAACTATTTGGTGATTTTAAAAGTTTTAATACTGCAAATAAATATTAAAAAAGTTAAATATTAAAATTTTAATATTAATATAAAAAAATATTACAAATTTGTATGACCACAAAATTAACTGTAACTGGGCTGTAAGTGAGTGGTAACTGGGTTGTAAGTGAGTGTTAGATGAGTTACGTAAGTCTTTTACGAATTACGGTCCAAACAAACGTCATAGCTGTAACTAGATAGTAAGTCATTTACGAATTACGGAGTTTTACGCGAAACAAACGACCCCTTGCATAACGTGGCCCATAAGCCGAGTAGATTGGCTTTAAGGCTTGGATCCTAAAAATACCGGATAATTCATTTTCTATATTTTAAGTACTCGTGTAAGATAAATGGATATGAAGTAAGTTTTCAGCGGTTAAATAATAATAGTCATCACGTTGAACCGTTCAGATTTAGATTCAAGAATTCAATAGTTTAAGAAATATTAGAACTGATGAATAAGAGCTCATTTAAATTCATCTTGAATTTTATCGAAAATTCTTAATTTGCATCGTCATAAATTCAATTTTAACAATCAACTTTTGCGTACTATTTATATACTAAGGGCCTGTTTGTTTCATCGCAAAACGCCGCAAGTCGTAAATTGTAAAACTTCTTTTCCATTTTATGATATTTGTTTCGTTGAAAAACAACCTGCAAAATGTAACTCTTATTTTTCTACTTGCAGTTGTTAAGTTAATCTCGTGGTCATGTAAATCTCACTTTTACACCTACATTTTCTCATTTGCAATTGTTACAGTTAATTTTGTGGTCATGTAAATTTCACTTGTAATACACTTGCAACTCAAAACAGTTACTTATATATAATATAATATTATTAAATATTTAATATTTTTAATAGTGTTCAATTTCTTATTTAATTATTTAGTTATTTTATATTTTTAAATATTTAGTTTTTTATTATTTTTAATATTGTTTTAATATTTAATATTTTATAATTTTAATTTAATATTTTTAATACTTTATTATTTTATTAATACTTATACTAAATTTTTTAATATTTTATTTAGGGTTAATATTTTATTAATAAAAAATATTATACTTTAATATAAAATTACTATATACATATTTATTTTTTTAATATAAATAATTACTTTATTAATATTATAATATGCTTTATTATTATATTAATATTTATTATGTTAATATTGTAATAATAATTCATTATGATAATATTATAATAATAATTTATTTACTAAAAGGGCTTACTGTACCTCAGCCTGCAGGCTGAGAGAGTTTTCTCAGCCTGCGGGCGTGGCAACATCACCGCCCCACATCTGTAATAATTTTGGCGGATAAAATCCTGTAAAATCCCGCCCAATTTAATGCCAGTCACCTCAACATTGTAATTTCCGAAAATACCCTCCCTCATAACTTTTTACCGACCTTGGTAGCAGTCCTCAGAAAAAGACTGCGACCATGGTAGCAGTCCTCAGAAAAAGACTGCGACCTTGGTAGCAGTCCTCAGAAAAAGACTGCGACCTTGGTAGCAGTCCTCAGAAAAAAGACTGCGACCTTGGTAACAGTCCTCAGAAAAAGACTGCGACCTTGGTAGCAGTCCTTAGAAAAGACTGCGACCGTGGTGGCAGTTCTCATAAAAACACTGCGACCTTGGTAGCAGTTCTCAGAAAAAGACTGCGACCTTGATAGCAGTCCTTAGAAAAGACTGCGACCGTGGTAGCAGTTCTCATAAAAACACTGCGACCTTGATAGCAGTCCTCAGAAAAAGACTGCGACCTTGGTAGCAGTCCTTAGAAAAGACTGCGACCGTGGTAGCAGTTCTCATAAGTACTGCGACTATATTAAAAATCATTAAATATCAAATCAGATAAAAAAATTAAAGAAGCATTCAAATTAGTTTCCTGATTTAATAAAGTAGCATTCACTGTCTTTTACCGAAAAAGTAGCTTTTCATAAGGGGTATTTGGTAATTTAACTTCTCCCTAAAAGCGGGCCGCAAGTCAGTGAGGAGACAAATTCAGCCACGTCACCGCAGGCTGAGAGAGTACTCTCAGCCCGCGGGCTGATATACATTTTTCTCTTACTAAAATTATAATTATATTTTACTTTGTTATTTTTATATTTTTATAATATTACAATAATATTATAATAAAATGTAATATTATAATTATTTTAAGTATTTTATAATAGTATAATTTTATAACTATATTTTATTATTCTTCTTAAGGTTTTTTAATATTTGTGTTTTATAGTATTCTTAAAATTTTATTAATTTTCTTTAGATTTTCTTAAAATTTTATATTATTTATTTAGTTAATATTTTAGTAATATTTTACTAATTATACTAATATTTTATTAATATTATTGTTATAAAATTTTTTTGATTATTAATATTTTATCTAAAATTTATTAATACAATTTAATTTACAATAATAGGTTTAATTTAATAATATTTATAATATTTAAGTCACTGCTACAGTTAATTTTGTGGTTAATTTTTTTAGTTACACTTTTACATTACCAACCAAATACCATAAACACAATATACTTTCTAATTTATACTTTCACTTTACTAACCAAATACCGTAAAACACAATATACTTTCTCATTTACACTTTCACTTTATCAACCAAACAACGTAAACACAATATATTTTCCCTGCTACAGTTTACTTTTCTCATTCTTATTTTACGACTTACGACTTGCGACATTTTGTAGCGAAACAAACATGCCCTAAGTTATTCCGAAACACATGAAACTTGAAAACTGAATACATGTAATTAACAAAACGGTTAAAATACAAATATGATTAATATCATATTTAATCTGGAGCCAATCTGTTTGCATTGCTAATTGATGGAATTTTAGCAAAGACTTGAGTAACAAATGGAAAAGGGAGACCACTGCTGTCAAAGAAAAGGAAATGGGAAAGTGGAGGGAAGGCAGAGAAATGGGCTGACTGGAATTTCTTCGCCCGGGGAGCACGTGATTAATGCGCCGCGTTTTCGCGGGCCCCATCGGGCACCGGCCGTAGCCAATGGGCGCTGTGATTTCGCTGGGATGTCACTCTCGATAAGGACCGGTATGGTGTAATAAATAATTGGACTTTTCTCGTATTACTCCTGAAACTCTGGTTTATTTAAAAGAAGACCCCAAAATTTTTGTTGGTTTTGTCCGACCCCAAAAATATTTAAACTATATAGCACACAAAATAATTAACGGTTTTTAAGATATGGACCCTCCAAATCTTTTATATTTAGAAATCTACCATCTAAATTATTGATCTTGTTAATGCACCACTCAAATATCTTGAATCAAAAAAATTTACCCCCTGTTGTTACTTATTAAAAATCAAAAGAGAATATTTCTTTTTTGCTGTTAAAATACAAAAAATGACTAATCTATTATTTTCATCCTAATTCACACTTTAATTCTAATCTTAATGTAATTTTTCTTCATCTTATTCCTTTTCTGCCTTTTCTTTTCTCAAAATGAAACTTTTGAAAAAAAAAAGTTAATCACATAAAAAATAGAAAAAAGAGAGAAAAGGAGAGAGAAAGGGGTTGCATATATATATATATATATATATATATATATATATATATATATATATATATATATGAGAAAAATGTATATCAGTCGACGGCTGAGAGACTCTCTCAGCCTGCGGTGACGTGGCACAATATTTGCCACACCACTAAGTTGCGACCCGCTTATTGGAATAAGTTAAATTACTAAATACCCCTCGGTAAAAGGTTCTTGTCCCGTTATTGTTTATTATTATTTTTTCCCCTATTTTTTTGCCGCTCGTTGTCAGATTTAGGTTATTGTTTATTATTATTTTTCCCCTATTTTTTTCTGCTCGTTGTCAGATTTAGGTTTTCCTTTTCCTGCCTGCCATAAAGTTTTTTCTGAAAATAGCGATTTCCGGATCAGGTTTTTCTCCTTTTTATTTATTGTACAGGTCGCATTGATCTAAAACGCTAATTTAAGCAACTGCGACCTTCGTAATTTTACATCTAAAACGCTACTTCAAGTAAGGCCGTATGAAATTTTATCTTCAAATCATTTGTTTTACAAGACTTCGATCAAAGTCGCAGTCCAATTAAAATTTATTAATAAAAATACTGCGACCTTGGTCTCAAAAATGAAAAATAAGTTAAAAAAGAATGCTATTACATAAGACTGCGACCAATGTCGCAGTCTTCAGTCGCAGTGTTCTAATCATCTTAATTGCTTAACTCTCTAGACATTATTCACTGCTTCAATTGACTATGTCTCTTGTTTCATAATAATGCGACCATGGTCGTAGTATCTTATTTAGATTACTTAATAAAAAAAATAGTATGACCAAGGTCGCATTGTTATCAAACAAAACATTCTCAAAGAAACTGCTGTTATATAAGACTGCGACCGAAGTCGCAATCTTTTAATCATCTTAATTAATTAACTTACGAGGTTATTGTCACTGCTTTCATTGACTGCAACTCTTATTTCATGAGACTCTTGTTTCATAAGAATGCGATCATGGTCCAAGTATCCTATTTAAATTACTTAATAAAAAAATACTATGATCAAGGTCGCATTATTATCAAATAAAACATTCTCAAAGAGACTGCTGTTACATAAGACTGCGATCGAAGTCGCAATCTTCTAATCATCTTAATTAATTAACTTACGAGATTATTGTCACTGCTTTCATTGACCAAACAAAACATTCTCAAAGAGACTGCTGTTACATTAGACTGCGATCGAAGTCGCAATCTTCTAATCATCTTAATTAATTAACTTACGAGATTATTGTCACTGCTTTCATTGACTGCGACTCTTATTTCATAAGACTGCGACCAAGGTCGCAGTATCCTATTTAGCTTAGGAAGGTCGAAAAAATACTGCGACCATAATTGAAAAAAATAAAAAAAGGCTACAACACTGCGACCAAAGGTCGCAATGTAAAACAAAAATAAATCTAAAAGTGAAAATAATATTAAAAAATTAAATCCAAAATTTTCTTTTTAGAAACTGTGACTTTGATTGCAGTTTCAGAAAAAAAAAAAACGGTTTCAAGTCACGGTAATAGATTTTTATTGTGAGTAAACATCTTTTCAAAAAAAACTTGAACATAAGTGCGACCATGATTGCATTCTTTTAAAATAAATTATTTTTCTAAAATCTAGTTATCAAGATCTGTAATTTTTTTGTTTGAAAAAGCTCAAAATTTTTCGATCTGTAATTTTTTTAGTGGAGGAACAACTGTAGTAGGTTAAAAGTGAAACTGAGGGTATTTCAGTCATTGGGCAACGAAAAGTGATTGAGGGTATCCTTTTACCGCCTAAATTTTTGACTTCTCTGCGGCTAATATAAAGCCACGTTATGCCGGCTGAGAAACTCTCTCAGCTGGCGGCTGAGGTACAGCAACCCCTATATATATATATATATATATATATATGTATATATATATATATATATATATGTATATATATATATATATATAGAGAGAGAGAGAGAGAGAGAGAGAGAGAGAGAGAGAGCAGTTTGAGAGAGAAAGAAAGGGAGGGGAGGAGAGAGAAGATGAGAGCGGAGAGAGAAAGGACAACAGGAGATAGACAGGTGGGAGAGAGAAGAGGCTGGAATCAAGAGAAGAGAGAAAGCAGGCTAGGGGGAGGGGCAGGGGGAGACAGAGAGGGAGAGAAGGTGGATGTCATCGCTCATATCGTTTCTGTTTTTCCTTTTCTTTTTTAATTTTTTTAAAACATGAGGGTATAACGAGTATTCTAATTTTTTTCTATCCAAAAGCTAATAGGAGTAAGCTTATAGCAATCAAAAGATTTTAAGAGTAAATTAGCAATATCAATGATTTGAGAGATAAATTTTTAAATATAGAAGATTTAGAGATACATATTTAAAAACCCAATAATTAAAGCTACAAAGAAAGCTTACTCTAAAGCATTTATAATTCAAATCTTCCTGTCATTTTTCATAATCCAACTGTTCATTATGAATTTAATAGTTTAAAACCTAAATAAATGAAAAACTCATGTGATGTGAACTTGGTTTATGCATTGATCTAATGGTCACGACCTTTTCTGTTGTTGAAAATTTATTAATTTTTTAATCATTTCATACATGAAAAAAAGATGATGAAAACTAAAAGAACATTTTATAACAAGATTATATTAAACAGTCGAATTATGAAATAAGAACAGAGAGAGTGAAGTATCTTTAGATGCGCATAAGAAAAAATTTCTTTCAGGGCCACTGACTTTTTGTTTCTTTTCTAAAATAACTTCTTTTCCCCTCCTTAGTGATGATTTGATGTTTTTTTTTTAAAAAATATTTCTAAACATATGTTAGTTATTTTAAATGTTATTTTGAAGCTATGATCTCTTTATTGGTGAAGTTGTAGTTTGATTTTGAATCTAATACCTCTTATAATCCAAACATTAGATGATTAAACTCAATTACTATCTGCGATCTGAATTTGAACGGACCATTCCATCACTAACAATATTTTATTAAATCCATGTTGAAGAAAAAAGATCACGATGATTATTCATCTATAATGATGGTTCGAGTTATATTCCAGCAAATATCCAAATGAGGAAATTGTATAAAAATTGAGGGGCAACTTGCAATCTTTTTCAAATGATTTACTCAATCAACTCCAGCTAATTGGCATGCAAGAAGCATGATGCAATCAAATGGATGATTGGGTCACATTGGGTGTCACTGTATTCGTTGAGCTACTCAATTAAATTCCCAACTCTGTTTCAATTTAAATTGACAGCTGAGCTCTCTTAGGACGCGCCACGCAAGGCACCAGCCCAAAAAGGGTAAGGTTGTGGGCCGGTCAATCACGGGTCTGACCCGAACCAATTACCAACCAAAATGGTTCATCGTTAACTTATTCATCGCAAACCCTAAATCAAACTAAACAGGTAAGAGTAATGATAGGCAGACTCGAGGTTTTGCAAACTCTAGAATAAGGTCAACTTCGACTACTAATAAACAGAGGGGAGGAGAAAATGCATCTCCCCTCTCTATTTTTCGGATTCGGTTCATGTATGTGAGCCATACGCACATATTATAAGACAGTCAATCCTGCGTTGACATGCGGATAAAATGTGAGGTTTCAAGGGGATAAAGTTTTAAGTTTTATGGACCTCTTATAATAATATAAGAGGACTAATCTCACTTGTCAATGGGGAATTGCTCCTCTTATAATATGTGTGTGGCTCACACACATGAATCGCACCCCTATTTTTCTGTTACCATCAAGTTGTCCACGTTGGTCTGATTAGCATTATTCGAATTATAAAACAGAACTACACAGTATTCAAAAACGAATAGTGTCAAAAGAGTGTACTCTTGAATTCTTATGGCCAAATCCAAAATTGGAGTATTTGACGGATTAGCATTTGTGAATTTCAAACCGAAGCACTTCTTACACCTTTATAACATTTACATTTCTTTTATGCAAGACTAATAACCGTGAGTCTGAATGATAAATTTTTTTTTTCCCTAAATAATGGGCTCCTGCATGTCTCACACTCATGTAGAAAAATGCGATAATTGTTAACGTATAAGAGGAATATTTATCATTTTTTCCCCTAACAACTAGTAAATTTTGACTTCAGTATTTTAGTAGAAATTTTGGCAGTCAATGACTGATGAGTTATGCTAATGTCCATCTTTTTATGTTTGCATGCAAAATTGGCATTGAAAATTTGAGTACAAAAGCATTTGTGTGTATATCAACAAGCAAAGAAGAGAAGAAAAAGAAAAAGAAAAAGGAAAGAAACAAGGAAAAGAAAACACTATTTAAGACTCAAGTGCTCGACAACAAATGCTTGCAAAGCATGGAGGTATTTCCCAGTTCGTAGAAGCAAAAGGTCTGTTTGGTAAAAAAAAGTCTAATTTGAATTTTGACAAAATCAAAAATCGTAAAAGAAAATGAGCTCAATTGACAATGTCAGTTTTTTGAGCATTTTTCTCTCCATTTGGAGAGGAAAATCGCAACAGCTCAAATTTTTTTTTCATTATTTTCTACCAATCAAATACACACTGCTGACAAAGAGAGCAGGGCTCTCAAATTCAGAGAAAATGGACACTTTTATTGTCAGTGAGGTTTCAGAGGCTAACATTTGCAAAATAATAATAATAATAATAATAAATATTATCAAAATATTACCGAAATGGTCTTTTAAGAGCATTCC
The DNA here is from genome assembly GCA_038442645.1 of Agave tequilana. NCBI lineage: Eukaryota > Viridiplantae > Streptophyta > Magnoliopsida > Asparagales > Asparagaceae > Agave > Agave tequilana. The sequence continues at coordinate 142,881 of JAVJIF010012119.1, read as the reverse complement.
TCTGTTGAAAGGAACGCCTCAAAAAAGAAATCCATCATCGCATCGTCTCGTCGGAAGGGACCATTAATATTACAACAGCCGGTGGTCTTTAAAGCGCGTAGCAACTTGATAAAAGTTTTTTTTGGCGGGTGGTGGCGAGAAAGCAGTGGGCGCGGGAGGTCGTAGTCTGATGGGGACGGTCAAACTCGAGTAAGCGAGTCTAGAGAAACGCCAAAGGCAAACCAACGACAGCAGCAAAAGCAACACCTAGCTCAAAAATTAAAGGCTGGAATCTCGGTGAATGGAGAGGACCTGAACACGTCTCTCTTCTTTTCATTGTTATTATTATTATTGTAATTATTGTTGCACTTCTATCGATTCTATCTTTTGTCACTGCCGGTGAATAAAATCGACTTACCGTGAATTAGATCAATCACAAGCGAAATTTGATCGTTCTCTGGAGATGTTATTTATTGAAGCGTATACAAAAGACACATTTCACCTTAGGAGCACCGATGTAGTACCAATCTAAGACTCTTGGGCGTGAGAATCAGTAGTCAGAATGGAAAAGTGAGTGGACCGAATAAAGGATTATTGTCGGTGTGTAATGATGGACTGAAATAGGAAAAATTCCAGTGCATTGAATGGACTAACACAGGGAACTGTTAGTGTGGTAACCAGACTAGCACGAAAAACTGTTAGTGTAGTAAATGATGTGTGTGTATGCACTGAGGATAAAAGAAGTGATCAATCTTTTCTCCTAGGAGAAGAAGGATCTTGTGCACTTGACAGGGATGCCGACTGGAGCGGAATTGGTGGATAGTTGTAACTACACGATCTGCACGTGCTGAATTTGTTGTAACAGCCGTGATTGCTGGCGCTGTTAGTCGAGATTGCATGCCGGAACATCTGGTGCCATACTAACATGCAAGCTAATTCTAACTCTAATATACTAACATGCAAGTTAATTCTCATATTTCATACTTAGTTATGTGTTATTGATGATCTATTGATGTACTAATCTTACTTTATTTTGTAAGTTAGTGTAACGGTCCCAGCTTCTAATAAGCAAGATTAGTTTCACAACACATATTTATTCCCAATACTCTTCTTTGTATCTAAATCCAGAAAAATTCAGCAGCATCTCCTCTAAAATTTGGCCTTTTCCACATACAGAAAGTAGCAATTTCGGCTCCAAGGCTTACTTATTTTCATAAAAGATTTCGGCCACATGGCCTACTTATCACAAGGTATAAAGATCTCCCTAGCGCCACATTTCAACCTTAAGTAAGTTTCCACAATATGCTTATACAATATGTTCCACTACATATCCATCAAGGCATCAATTATCAACATGATACTACCAACATGATCACAAGTCTTAGATTCACCAACATCCCACGCACCACAAGTTCTAGTTTCAAATTATTACAAGAAGGAGTTACATTAGGTAATAGCATCATAGCACATTTATCTAGGTAGTGCTGAAACGAAAATATACATGTATGCACATAGTAAACAAAAACAACATTTAAGAAAGGTATGTCGTTCTGTCCATAACTACTTTCCACGCTATAGTATGCCTTTACCTTTGTCCAAACCTGAAAGGGGGAAAGGAAAAGGAATGAGCTCAACGACTCAGCGAGTAAATTACATAAACACTAGAAGATTGATAACAGGAATATTCTATCACAACATACCTTGCGGGGCCCGAGGAGACCTTACATGAATGTAGACACCCTTACCCCTATTATCCTTACCCGATTTAATAGTTACAAGTTACAATTGCTAGACTTCCTTTTAGATTACTAAAAAATTCCTTCCAAGTATATACGAGAGCGAGATCGTTAATTGATCTCCTCCATGAATATCTCTACACACACGTTCTTATTTGCCCAAGACTTTATTAATTAATATCACATTCAAACACTTACCGGAAATACAATATTTCATTATTTACTAAAGCACCTTCATATATTACCCTATTCATAGGGTGTTATTTTTCCCCCGTCTTCTCCCACCTACCGGCTCCCGCCCGACCTCTTCCTCCTCGTAAAAGCAACCCAGAATCATATCAACATATGGAATAAACATATATATATTTATATAATGTAAGTGTACATGTATGATTCACATGACCCCCGTCTTCTCTCTCCTACCGGCTCCCGCCCGGCCCCTTCCTCCTTTGTTTATATAAAAGCATGCACTAGCATTAATCGCCGTCTTCCCCCTTCCTACTGGCTCCCGCCCGGCCCCTTCCTCCATGCAATTGTCAAATATAAGAAATCAACATACCCTCGTGTACTTCTTACAATCATCACACTCATGCATAATGCATATCATCAATATACTATTGCATAAGTTACACAATTAGCATGCTCTGGTAAAGATCACACAATTAACAAGCTCATGTACAGACCACACACTTAACATACTATTATATAAGTATTGCCACAAAAATTCGTACAATTATGATTCATGTGGAAACACATAAGTCTCATGATTAGAGGTTTAATATTTCACATACCTAGGATATAACATAAACATCATGTAAATTTATGTCTTCTACCGAATTTATGTTAAAAGGTGTTAGAAATCTACCATCCTTCACCATGCACTTCACATATGTTACATTACATAGCACTAATTGTTACTAATACCTAACATATACATCTTATGTCACAACCCTCTAAGGAAAAGAGAATAAGCATGCCGCTAATCCCATGAAAACTAGTCTACATGTCACTACCTTACATTGTTCTACAACACTTTCCCCAAATCCATCATAACTTCCCCACATCAAATAATTAATTTAAGGTTCATGATTATGTAAAGCATAGTGTGAGTAATAATCTACTCACTTGATAGATGAATTCCCTCTTGTGCTCCTTGTTCAATCTCTCCACCCAAAACCCTAGCAAGGGACATAGGAAAATTTCTTAGTCATGATATAAATCATAATGAGGGAAGAACTAATGGAGTATCAATTTACCTTCAACCCAATTTAGCCTCTGAAAATTGGGAGTTTTGGAACAAATTTTCAGAATTAGGGCTTTTGTTCTTCCCTTGCAAAACAACCCAAATCTGGATTTTCCCCACTTCTCCGACCAGCAGAGGATCCCTCCTTCGAAACCAGGCCGACTCGCGGCCTGGTGCTGCCGCGTTCACGCGGCTGCGCCGCGGCTGCGCGCGGGTGTGCGCGGCCGCGTGGTGGCGCGCGGTCGCGAGCCCCGCCCCTGGTTCCGGCCGGGGGTTCAATTGGAGGAGAGAGAGAGTGGGAGGGAGGAAGGGATCTAGGGTTCAGGTGAAGAGGAAAGTTCTTTTACAGAGAGGAGAGAAAACTCTCCCTCAGAGTTGAACGTAAGGGAGAGGGTACTTTTGCATAGAGGCCCTCATAAACCTAGCTATTAACAAAATAACACATCCCCCAAGTTGCCACTTGGCCAAAGCTAGGATCAAGATGATCCTAGCCTTAGATCCAATCTCTCCATGCACACCTAACCCCTTCCACTAACTCCAATTAAAAAATATAAATACCATGTATTAGTTAGGTATACTTTAATTTGGGAATACTTTTAGATATACCCAATTTGCAAATATCTAAGATATACTCCTATTTACCCTAGTATCTTATTTATTTTAGCATAAAATACCTACATATATTTTCTATGTATTCCAATTTATGTCATATATCCAAAATGAAAGTAATTCATTCATAAAATAAAATACTAATTCCTTGGGTATCCTTATTATTATTGGTATTCAAATTAAGAAGGAGGAATAAAAAAATTTCCTTTAAGACCGATGATTAATATAATTAGGAGATAAAAAAAAATCGGCTGTTACATTTCTACCCCCTTAGGGGAGCTTCGGCCCCGAAGCTCGACGTACCTTGGAAAAGTTGTGGGTAGGTTTTTCGCATATCCTCCTCTGGTTCCCAGGTAGTCTCTTCGATTTCCTGGCTTCTCCATAATACCTTCACCAACGGAATAGCTTTGTTCCGCAAAACCTTCTCTTTACGATCTAAAACTTGCACTGGCTCCACCGTATATGATAAATCTTCTTGGAGTTGTAGTGGTGAGTAACTAAGAACATGACTGGGATCTGGTATGTACTTCCTTAATTGTGACACATGAAATACATTATGTATCTTCTCAATTTCTGGTGGCAATGCTAACCGGTAGGCCAGAGGTCCAATTCTTTCCAATATCTCAAAAGGCCCGATAAAACGGGGGTCTAACTTATTCCGTTTACCAACCCGTATCACTCCTTTCATTGGTGATATCTTCAAGAAAACTTTGTCGCCTTCAGCAAACTCCAAGGGTCTCCGGCGCCGATCTGCATATGTCTTCTGTCTACTTTGGGCCGCCTTCATCCTCTTCCTAATTATCCGGATCTTCTCTGTTGTTTCTAACACTATATCAGTTCCGAATAATGTTCGGTCTCCCATCTCCTCCCAACAAATCGGAGATCTGCACTTCCTGCCGTACAAGGCTTCAAATGGCGGCATTCCAATAGTAGATTGATAACTATTGTTATATGCAAAATCTGCTAATGGTAGGTATTTTTCCCAATTACCTCCGAAGTCCAATTCACATGCTCTCAGCATATCTTCTAATATTTGAATAGTTTTTTCTGATTGTCCGTCGGTTTGTGGATGAGCAGCTGTACTTGGATGTAGTTTAGTGCCCAAAGCTTGGGATAAGCTGATCCATAGTCTTGACTGGAATCGGGGGTCTCGATCTGACACAATAGTCTCAGGTACTCCATGAATTCTAATTATCTATCGGAGGTAGATTTGGGCTAATCTGTCCATCGAATAGTTTATTCGAATGGGTAGGAAATGGGCGGACTTTGTGAGTCGGTCGACTATCACCCATATGGCATCATATCCTTGGGGGGATCTGGGGAGTCCTGTAACAAAATCCATAGTAATGTTACTCCACTTCCATTCAGGGATTTGCAACGGCATAAGGAGTCCCGGGGGCTTCTTGTGTTTAGCTTTGACTTGTTGACATATCAGACATCTTTGTACAAATTTAGCTATGTCCTTCTTCATTCCTTCCCACCAAAAGTTTGTTCGTAGATCCTGATACATCTTGGTTGCTCCAGGATGTGCGGTGTAAGGAGTGCAATGAGCTTCAGTCATAATTCGCTCCTTGATTTTAAAATCTGAAGGTATATATATTCGGCTTCCCTTTCTTAGCAAGTCCTTAACCATGGAAAAATCTTGAGTTTCACCTCTTTGCACCCTTTCCACATTCCTAATTACTTGATCATCTCTTAGTTGTGCTTCTTTAATCTCTCTATGGAGATCAAAATCAATGCTGACTTGATTTACCTGAACCATCCCCCTCCGGTTTTCCTTTACTAAAATCTCCAATTGCATCCGCTCTATATCTTTTAACAGGTCATCCTGTTGTGTTAGTAATACTGCTACGGATCCTCCAGACTTCCTACTAAGGGCGTCTGCCACTACATTGGCCTTCCCGGGGTGGTAATGAATAGCCAAATCATAGTCTTTCATTAACTCCAACCATCTTCTTTGACGCATATTCAGTTCCTTTTTGGGTAAAGATATACTTTAGACTCTTATGATCTGTATATATATCACATGAGACCCCATAAAGGTAGTGTCGCCATATTTTTAAGGCAAAGATGACTGCGGCTAGCTCGAGATCATGTGTAGGGTAATTCTTCTCATGGTTCCTTAGTTGTCTAGAAGCATATGCAATTACTCTGCCATGTTGCATCAATACACACCCCAGCCCTGACTTCGACGCATCACTGTAAACGACATAACCTTTAGTTCCAGTGGGCATGGCTAGGACTGGGGCCGATGTTAGTTTATCTTTTAATTCTTGGAAACTTCTTTCCTGACTATCTCCCCAATGGAATTTGAGGCCTTTCTTAGTTAATTGTGATAAGGATGCCGCTATTCTGGAGAATCCCTCCACAAATCTCCGGTAATATCCAGCCAATCCTAGAAAGCTTCGCACTTCTGTGACATTGGTAGGTCGAGGCCACTCTTTAATCGCTTCGATCTTCGCAGGATCCACTGATATTCCTTCCTTATCTATGATGTGACCTAAGAATCCAACTTTATCCAGCCAGAATTCACACTTCTTAAGTTTTGCATAGAGTTGGTTCTCTCTCAATAATTGTAATACTACCCTTAAGTGACTTTCATAATCTTCTTTGCTTTTAGAGTAGATTAGTATGTCATCTATAAAGACCACCACAAATTGATCTAGGTATGGTTGGAAGATCCTATTCATCAGATCCATAAATGCTGCTGGAGCATTGGTCAAACCAAATGGCATCACTAAAAACTCATAGTGACCATATCTGGTCCGAAAGGCCGTCTTAGAAACATCCTCCGGCTTAATTTTTAATTGGTGGTATCCAGATCTCAGATCTATTTTGGAAAATATACTGGCACCCTGAAGTTGGTCAAAAAGGTCATCAATCCTTGGCAGTGGATATCGATTCTTGATAGTGATCTTGTTCAGTTCACGATAGTCTATACACAGCCTCATGCTCCCTTCCTTCTTCTTAACAAATAACACAGGAGCACCCCAAGGTGATACACTCGGCCGAATAAATCCAAGACTTAGTAACTCTTGCAGCTGATCCTTCAATTCTTTCATTTCTGCGGGCGACATTCTATAGGGTGCCTTGGATATGGGACCTGTCCCTGGTAGAAGATTAATGGAAAAATCTACTTCTCTATCTGGGGGCAAGCCGGGTAGATCCTCCGGAAATACATCAGGGTATTCCTTTACAACTTCTATATTTTCAATTTTTATTATTTTGTCTTCACTAATAATGGTTGCCAGGAATCCTTGACACCCTTGCCTCAATAGCTTAGTGGCCTTCAAGGCTGAAATGATTGGAGTGCAAATCTTATCCTTCACCCCTTTATAGACTCTTTCTGGAGCTCCCTCTAACTTAAAGATTATTCTCTTCTGGTGACAATCTACATGAGCCCGATATGTTGACAACCAATCCATTCCTAGGACGATGTCAAATTCCATCTCTCCTAATTTAATCAGGTCTGCTTGTGTTTTCATTTCTCCTATAATGATTTCACATCTTTTATAGTATTCACTAGTGGTTACTCTCGCACCTACAGGGGTCGACACCACTAGTTGATAATTCATAGATTCAGATTCCTTGTTAATTATTGCAGCAAATGATGAAGAAATAAATGAGTGGGTAGCACCGGGGTCAAATAATACTCGAGCAATATTTTCAGACACACAGACGGTACCTTCCACCACTGCATTGGATGCTCTTGCCTCCTGCGGAGTTATTGCATTCAGTCTTCCTTGGGTTCTGGGTTGTTGTACTGATGCTTGAGTCATGGCTGAGCGAGTCTTGTTGACAGGTTGCCGAAAGGCGGTAGCTTGTCCTCCTGCTGTTGGGGGCAATGCCCATGGTCGATCATCCTGTTCCCCTACTAGCTCCTGGATATCCATGCAGGGTTGGGCAGTCTCTCCTCATATGACCCATTTTGCCACAAGCAAAACATTGCTTACCAACGGAGCAACTGCCAGTGTGACTTCGGTTGCACCTTGGACACCACTGGTTTCCCCCAAAGTTGGAGCGTGGAGAAGACATTGGTAACTCTGAATGGGGAAATCCCCTATTCTTGGGCCATGAGTTCATCCTGGTCCCCTGGGTGGGCACAAAGGAAGATCCGGTACCTCTGTCGGACCTCACAGGATGAATTCCAAAACTTAGCGCATTAGTATACCGGGGGCGCTTAATGAAAGGCAATTCTCTGATCCTTACCTCCTTACTTTCCTGCATGTCTCTTTCAATTTCCAGGGCCTTCTCCACAGCTTGGCTATAAATCTGTAGTTGGAAAGAGATCAGTTTACTCCTGATTTCAGGTTTCAAGCCCCTAACAAATCTTTTTGCCCTATCCTCCTCCTCAGACACCAGTTTCTCAGCATATCTTGATAGTTGAGTAAATTTAGCTTCATACTGGCTCACAGTCAATTGGTCCTATTTTAGGTCTTGAAATTCCATTGCAAGCCTGTCCTTCACCACTCCCGGTATATATTTTTCATTGAACTTTTTAACTAAAAAGTTTCAAGAGATTTCCTTCCCTAAGGTCTTAGCCCCTCCTTTAATCATCTCCCACCAACGCTCAGCTTCTCCTTGGAACATAAAGGAGGTGAAAGATACCCGTTGATTTTTAGTGCATTCCATAACATCAAGTATTTTCTCAATCTGACGGAGCCATTCCTCAGCTTGTATCGGATCAACTCCTCCTTTAAAAGCTGGTGGATTTAACTTTTAGAATTGTTCAAGGGCTCTACGAGGGTTATTAACATTTGCCAGCTGTACCAGCCAATCTGGTATTCTGTCTGAAATTCTCCGATTGGCATTAGATTGTACACTTATGAATTCATGACTTGCCGGGGGATGGACGCTCCCGATTGCGCTGTGCAATGGGACGTCACCTTCTGAGTTGGCATCGGGTGGAGGAAAATTTAAGTCCATATAATACCTAAAAGAATAGTCAAACTTAATCAACGGCAACTAAATAACAACAAGTAGAATAGCTCCAAAAACAAAATACTAATTTCATTTATCCACAAAATATTTTCATAACAACATTTACATTAGCATGACTACATTCTTACAAAACATACAAGTGCAGTCATAAAGAGATACATTGTTCACACATATTGCTATTGACAACCACTTTATCACTCAAAAAAAAAATAACCACTTATATGAGTCAACATTCATTTTCTCAAAAAAAAAAAAAAATGCCACCCACCTAGACCTCTATCAAGGGGTTATATTAGAACCCGAGAAGCTTTCCTCCCTGTCGTCCCCTACAGAATCATCTCCATCAATGTCCTCTTCTTCTTCGGGGTCTAACTCCTCAGGATCTTTTTCTTCTGGGTCTACTTCCTCAGGATCCTCTTCCTCTTCCTCCAGGACAGCATCATATTCACATCTCCAATTCTCATGATCATCGTAAAGATCCATGTCTTCTACCCAGCTGGAGTCCCACCAAATACCTCCAAAGAAAATCCTTCCTTCAGGATTCATCTCATCGTTGGGCAAGACTCCCAGGTCCACGGTTGTTGGTACATTCCTTATGGCACTCTCCGCCTCACTGATCTCATCCTTATCATCTTGTCCCATGCGAACCTCTGTATCCTTACTGTCTGGGGGACCTTTCAAAATGATAGCTGGATCAGTCTCATCGGATTCGAAATCCCAATTCATGTGATCCGCAATCCAACTCAGACTTTCCGACCCCAAACCATCGGATGATGATCCTGTCATCTCAGAAATCTCCCATCTGTATAAGTAAGAGATTTACATTAGACGATTTGTCTTCCAATTCTCCCAAAATAATGAATTGCATGAATATATAACAAGACATGTTAGAAAATCATCACTTCTTTAATCATGCCTATCTTTAGTAATTTTCCATTGGGGACGACTATCCTTCCAATAGGTTTAACCCTGACTTGTGTGATATTTTGATTGCTCTCTCTTTTTCAGTGTCCCATATCACTGAAATTCCATACAAAAGGGCCCGCACCCTTTGCAGGATCCATTTGAATTAAGGTAGCGGGTACCCAAATTCAAATGTAGAGAACAGTTAAATATCATACATTTCAGGGTCAAATACCCTAAGATCCTACTGTTACCCCAATACCCCCTTATCTAACTTACCCAGACATACATACAAATTTCACATGCTTAAATAGCCAGTCGTGTATGCTACATCTATCTAGGCTAACCTTGCCTAAACCACGCTCTGATTACCAACTGTAACGGTCCCAGCTTCTAATAAGCAAGATTAGTTCCACAACACATATTTATTCCCAATACTCTTCTTTGTATCTAAATCCAGAAAAATTCGGCAGCATCTCCTCTAAAATTTGGCCTTTTCCACATACAGAAAGTAGCAATTTCGGCTCCAAGGCCTACTTATTTCCATAAAAGATTTCGGCCACATGGCCTACTTATCACACGGTATAAAGATCTCACTAGCACCACATTTCAACCTTAAGTAAGTTTCCACAATATGCTTATACAATATGTTCCACTACATATCCATCAAGGCATCAATTATCAACATGATACTACCAACATGATCACAAGTCTTAGATTCACCAACATCCCAAGCACCACAAGTTCTAGTTTCAAATTATTACAAGAAGGAGTTACATTAGGTAATAGCATCATAGCACATTTATCTAGGTAGTGCTGAAACGAAAACATACATGTATGCACATAGTAAACAAAAACAACATATAAGAAAGGTATGTCGTTCTGTCCATAACTACTTTTCACGCTATAGCATGCCTTTACCTTTGTCCAAACCTAAAAGGGGGAAAAGAAAAGGAATGAGCTCAACGGCTCAGCAAGTAAATTACATAAACACTAGAAGATTGATAACATGGATATTCTATCACAACATACCTTGCGAGGCCCGAGGAGACCTTACATGAATGTAAATACCCTTACCCTATTATCCTTACCGATTTAATAGTTACAAGTTACAATTGCTAGACTTCCTTTTAGATTACTAAAAAGTTCCTTCCAAGTATATACGAGAGCGAGATCGTTAATTGATCTCCTCCATGAATATCTCTACACACACGTTCTTATCTTGCCCAAGACTTTATTAATTAATATCACATTCAAACACTTACCGGAAATACAATATTTCATTATTTACTAAAGCACCTTCACATATTACCCTATTCATAGGGTGTTATTTTTTCCCCGTCTTCTCCCACCTACCGGCTCCCGCCCGGCCCCTTACTCCTCGTAAAAGCAACCCAGAATCATATACAGCATATGAATAAACATATATATTTATATAATGTAAGTGTACATGTATGATTCACATGACCCCCGTCTTCTCTCTCCTACCGGCTCCCGCCCGGCCCCTTCCTCCTATGTTTCTATAAAAGCATGCACTAGCATTAATCGCCGTCTTCCCCCTTCCTACCGGCTCCCGCCCGGCCCCTTCCTCCATGCAATTGCCAAATATAAGAAATCAACATACCCTCGTATATTTCTTACAATCATCACACTCATGCATAATGCATATCATCAATATACTATTGCATAAGTTACACAATTAGCATGCTTTGGTAAAGATCACACAATTAACAAGCTCATGTACAGACCACACACTCAACATACTATTATATAAGTATTGCCACAAAAATTCGTACAATTATGATTCAAAGTCCCATGATTAGAGGTTTAATATTTCACATACCTAGGATATAACATAAACATCATGTACATTTATGTCTTCTACCGAATTTATGTTAAAAGGTGTTAGAAATCTACCATCCTTCACCATGCACTTCACATATGTTACATTACATAGCACTAATTGTTACTAATACCTAACATATACATCTTATGTCACAACCCTCTAAGGAAAAGAGAATAAGCATGCCGCTAATCCCATAAAAACTAGTCTACATGTCACTACCTTACATTGTTCTACAACACTTTCCCCAAATCCATCTTAACTTCCCTACATCAAATAATTAATTTAAGGTTCATGCTTATGTAAAGCATAGTGTGAGTAGTAATCTACTCACTTGATAGATGAATTCCCTCTTGTGCTCCTTGTTCAATCTCTCCACCCAAAACCCTAGCAAGGGACATAGGAAAATTTCTTAGTCATGATATAAATCATAATGAGGGAAGAACTAGTGGAGTATCAATTTACCTTCAACCCAATTTAGCCTCTGAAAATTGGGAGTTTTGGAACAAATTTTCAGAATTAGGGCTTTTGTTCTTCCCTTGCAAAACAACCCAAATCTGAATTTTCCCCACTTCTCCGACCAGCAGAGGATCCCTCCTTCGAAACCAGGCCGACTCGCGGCCTGGTGCTGCCGCGTTCACACGGCTGCGCACGCTGCGCGCGGCTGTGAGCTGTTGCGCGTGGCTGTGCGCGGCCGCGTGGTGGCGTGCGGTCGCGAGCCCCGCCCCTGGCTCCGGCCGGGGGTTCAACTGGGGGAGAGAGAGAGTGGGAGGGAGGAAGGGATCTAGGGTTCAGGTGAAGAGGAAAGTTCTTTTACAGAGAGGAGAGAAAACTCTCCCTCAGATCTGAACGTAAGGGAGAGGGTACTTATGCATAGAGGCCCTCATAAACCTAGCTATTAACAAAATAACACATCCCCCAAGTTGCCACTTGGCCAAAGCTAGGATCAAGATGATCCTAGCCTTAGATCCAATCTCTCCATGCACACCTAACCCCTTCCACTAACTCCAATTAAAAAATATAAATACCATGTATTAGTTAGGTATACTTTAATTTGGGAATACTTTTAGATATACCCAATTTGCAAATATCTAAGATATACTCCTATTTACCCTAGTATCTTATTTATTTTAGCATAAAATACCTACATATATTTTCCATGTATTCCAATTTATGCCATATATCCAAAATGAAAGTAATTCATTCATAAAATAAAATACTAATTCCTTGGGTATCCTTATTATTATTGGTATTCAAATTAAGAAGGAGGAATAAAAAAAATTTCCTTTATGACCGATGATTAATATAATTAAGAGATAAAAAAAATCGGCTGTTACAGTTAGACACTCATCCTTAACGATACCGATCGTAGACTTGTTTCTCACCCCATTCTCGCCTTAAATCGGATCTTGATGGGGTGAGGTTCAAGTTTTTACCGTGTAAAGTAAGGTGATCGGGGAAGAACTTTCATTCGAACTCCACATGATAAGTTCTCACAGCATAAGAATTGTGAAGGCCAAGGATCCATTGCGAAGTTATATCATCAAGGAGTAAGTGGTTAGGGGGGTCACTTAGTAGGAGGTTATCTATGCACTTTCGTCATTTCAAAAGCAAACCTCACTTTCTAATTTTCTCAAACTTAGCTCTCTAGTTTCTTTCTTAAAACCATCTTCTAAAACTTGTTTAGTTTTCATCTTCTTCCCATTTCAAAATACTTTTTCATTTTGAATTTTCAAAATCGTTTCCTTTTTCTTGCAACTTGTTTTCTACCGCATTCTACCTTCTTACTTTGCATTCCATTTTTATTTCACTTTTTCCAATGCCTATCTTCTTTACTTTGTTTTTAATACCATCAACCAACACTTCACAACATTTCTTCTCTTTTGCTTTCTTTAAAATTCTTTGAAACAAAAGAAGGATTTCCAAAACAAATACAAATTGAACATATGATTCTAATCGCTTCCCCTCTTTGTGCAACGACTCGTTTAGCTTCTTAGCTATAACAATAGTTTCGAGGAAACAATAGCACTATTTTGAACACATACTTTACATTTCAAATCACATATTTTTGTGCACCGATTTTCAGCGAGCAGTGACTGCTGGACTGTATTAAGTGAATCTAAACAAATCTCTTGAGCTGAACTAATTAAAATCCAGTGACCATTGGACTACCCTCATTAAGGAATGTTAACTCTTAGACTGAATTCAGTGAAGCTGAACAAGACTTTTGGATTGCATTCACTAAAACCTAGTGACCATTGGCTACCCTTTATTGAGGGATGATGACCCTTGGACTGTGTTCATTGAACCTGAATAAAGTTTCTTAGTCTTCACACATTAAAGAGTAGTCACCTTTGGGTGACATTCATTAAGGGATGATGACCCTTGGACTGGATTCAACGAACCTGAACAAGTCTCTTGAGCTGCACCCGTTAAATGCCAGTGACCCTTGGAGTAGATTCAATGAACATGACAAAGTCTCTTGGCTGCACTAATTAAAGTCTAGTTACCTTTAGGCTACCTTAATTAAGAGATTGCGACCCTTGGAATGTATTCAGTGAACCTGAATAAGTCTGTGGGTTGCACTTATTAAAGGTCAATGACTTGTGAGCTATCCTCATTAAGAGGTGAGCCTTGGGCTGGTCCAGAAGTCCTATAAATAGGTTTCCATGTAGCTCATTTGGATCATCACTAGAAAAATCAAATAGCAAAGTGTTGGTTAGTTTTTGAGAGTGCAATTACCTAATACAGAAGTGTGTCCAACCCGTCAGTAGAGCCCTGTGCTTTGTTGGATCGAGGAGGTCACTTGCCTGAACAGACAGAGAAGATTACCGAAATTTCTAATTGGTGAACACCAGAGAACAACTGCTGTTACTGGAGATAATTTGGATTTGATATCCTTGCGTCAGAGTAGGCCAAATATTACTTCAAGCACAACGTTCTAGCATGCACAACCGCTCCACTATAGAAGTTATTTTTGTGCTGGAATACGAGATACGGGGAGGGATAAAGTGATGAAAAAATTTGACCAGATCTATTGGAAGGTCGATTTTTGTGCCTTGCACCATGTCTTGAAGAAGACCCCAAAATATTAAAAAAATGCCACAGTAAACGGACAGTTAGGCTTTGCGTCTATTGGACGCTTTGGAGTGGAATCAAATCAAAAATCGAATTGAGTAGTGCAGTACTCGAATTTAAAGTCGGTTGATTCGTATTCGAATTTGAATTTGATTCGACTAGTAACTAAGATTCCTATTTAATTCGAACCAAGTATTCGGTATTCAAAAAGTATTCGCGAATATTCAATTCACACGATGTTATAAAAAATATTCGCAAATATTCGACTCGTTTACAGATATTCAATTCATTTTTACTTGACTACTTCTTACATGAGAGTCCTTCAAAATTTAACAATTACAAAGGTGAGGAAGTAAAATGTAATTGCACATATACATGTTATATTATAATTTATAAACAGATTAAAATGCATCTATAACAAACTATTGAATCGAATACTAAAATATTTATATTTGATTTATTTAATTCATGAATTTCAAAAACTATTTGTTCACGCATAAATGGTCAGTCGAATCAAGTTCGAAAGAATAACCATAACTAGACAAATTTAACGAACTATTTGATAATTATTATCTCAACTTCTACCCCTAGTGACACTGGCATGTCATGTTAGAAGTCTGGTTCCGCAATTAAAATTTCTAGGTCGTCTATATTTGTAACTAAATTTGAAAATGGAAATTTTTAAAAAAATTACCCCTAAAACAATAGGTTAAAGTCTGATTAATTTCATGTATTAAAGATTACAATTATTTAAAGCAAATAAAATCCTTTGAGAGAGCGGGGGGTCTTAATAGCTTTAAAAAAATTAAGCTATGGACTGAGGCAGGATAAGAGATAAAGTAAGCCCTGAGTATAGCTTGTATAAACTACCTTAATCATGAAAGAACCAGTATATTTGGGGTGTTGGAGGGCCTCGAGGGGGCCGGCCCATTATCATGCTTAAAGGCTGAAGATGAGTTGTAGAGTATTGAAAGCCCTGGGCCGAGGGCCGTCAAAAGTTCACTTTGGCTGACGACTTTGCCTGCCATCGACCTACTTCAGCCCAGTTAGATACTATAAATGTCAACCTCCAAGTTATGAAACCACAATCATAAACATACTAAATTGGAGTAATGTGAACAACAACAACAACAACAACAATCAAGGCATTTGTCCTAAGTATTTGGGGTAAGTTACATGAACCAAAAGAGAATTACGCCAGATCGGGTACATGGATCAGCTTTCTCTACTCATTCCTATCAAGCAATATGCCTTCACTAAGATCTTTAGTCTCTATATCTTGTCGTATTACCTCCATCCATATTTTCTTCGGTCTCTCCTGCGCTCTTTTAACTTACCCTAATTTGATACGCTTTACTCGCAGGATTGGCGCAACTAGGTGTACGTCGTACATGACCAAACCATCGTACGTGGTTTTCTCTCATCTTCTCATCAATAGAGGCTACGCCTATCTTAGTACGAATATCCTCAATAATGTAAATTTATAAATATCATGCATCGCTTCGCAAAATATATGAAAACGGAGTCGTGACGAGCATGAGCGACACATATAAATACCTCACGTATACGCGATAAGTCTAAAGTAATCTGAACAAGCTATAAATCTAAATCAAAATAAATCAATGATCGCTGCAATATCACATATAAGCATCCACACATGATATCGTATAAAAAAACTAGAATAAAGACTAAATCTGATATACATGAATCAAGAAAAGTATAGAAACAGGAATAAAAAGAGGTAAGAATATCAGAATCAAAAGAGAGAAACTCTATCCCTCGCGAAGCGTACGAGCTTAACGAACACCTGAACAAGAGCATAAAACGTCCAGTATTTGGACGTGAGAATTCAGGGTCATCATAAGCGACCTAATGAGTGTGTGTGTAAAGGGATATGTGCTCGTGCATAATAACAATATAAGCAGTAATAACATGATAAACTGAAATAAAAGATAACAGAATAATCAATATCAAGAACAAAGTTATGAACGATAAATAACTATATCAT
Source organism: Agave tequilana (assembly GCA_038442645.1). Classification (NCBI taxonomy): domain Eukaryota; kingdom Viridiplantae; phylum Streptophyta; class Magnoliopsida; order Asparagales; family Asparagaceae; genus Agave; species Agave tequilana. Next base: position 126,541 of record JAVJIF010012119.1, on the reverse strand, counting down.
AATAAAATAAAACAACTAATGTCAAGATGTGTAATTTAGCATATGTCACTAGTTTGATATACAATTCGGTCATGTGTACAATCATATATCTATCATAATATATATATATATGTATATATATATATATGTATATATATATATATATATATGTATATATATATATATATGTATATATATATATATATGTATATATATATAATATATATATATATATATATATATATATATATATATATATACAGTCAGATGATTATGGTCAGTCACAATACACTATAAACAATTCATTATCATTGATTATGTTAACGAACACCAATTTTCACCTGTAATAGATGCATATCATACTACACCTATTACACGTGACAATCAGGGTCCTAAGTTATTGAAACTGATTGGTTGGAGATATTATCCATGCTTTAGGTATGTTCCGTACATACCAAGAACCACGGCCCAATCACTTGGCGCTGAACCAGGTCTTACCGCTAGGTAGTCAATAACAATAACAATAATAATATGAACAATACGGGATGTCAGTTATCCCCTAGAATCCTGCAGTGGAACCGTATCTCGGCTGCGTAACCTGTATCCTAGGTCCACCCAAAATACAGACGCGGTCTCCTCCATCAATTTTCCCAATCCCAGTGTAAGTTGTCAGTTATATTATTATCTATAACAGTCAATATCCATGTTATTTTGATTACTGGGATGATACAGTTGACAGTAACAATAACAATATGGATAATATTATCGTGTAAACAGTGGAACAATAGAACAATGCATATGTTTCGGTTTGATAATATTTTTCCAATAACTTTCAATAACATGAATTAATACAATAATAAATCCAACTACTGCTCAATGACAGTCTCATCTAAAACTGATCAACATCTCATTCATCTGCACTAGGATAGAATAGTAACCGATCTATCAACCAATAGTCCCAATGCTGAAAAACACCTAGAGGGGGGTAAATAGGTGTTAATGCTAATCTAATGCTCTTTTTAAATAAGTTAAAATGAATGATGCAAGCGGTCACTCAAAATAAGAAATTGAAGCCGAATTCCCCGTGAAGGGCTCTAAAACTTCTCCTCTTTGATTCCTCTAAATTATGAGTTGAGGTGCGCAATTACTTCCTTATTGATATGAGTAAAGACCGAAAAATGTAAGGAGATGAAATGAGTGCAATATTGAAAAACTAATAGTATCACAAGTAAGGAATGTAAACAATAAAGAGCAAGAAAAGATCAATCGCAAATATAAGAAATTTGTTTCGAGGTTCAAGCCACTGCTCTACGTCCCCGCCTTCAGCACTGTGAAAGATTTTCACTAAATTCACAAAGGGAACTTCCACACAGGAACCTTACACCCAAGGGGATTACAATTGGTCTACACAAGACCGGAGTACCCAACTCCAACAATCCAATCCTCACACAAGAGGAACCGCAACTTAAAGAATATAAGTCATTTGGTGATCAAGAGAGACCAAAAACTCTCTCTTGCAACTTCTATAGAGTGGAGTATGATTTTTGGCTCAAAAAGTGAAGTGAGAGAAAAATTTCAGTATTAGAAGTTAAGAAGACTTGAAAATCAAATGAAAATTTTGCAATTGAAAGAACTTTAAAAATGAAAAGCAATGAAACACTTCTTTTCTTAAAAACTTGAAAACTTAGATATTTTTCTTGTGAAAAATCAAAGACCAATGATCTCTATTTATAGGGAATGAATAAATACTATTCATAAGTGATACTAGGTCATTAGGGGTGAGTTTAACCACTTGAAAATAAGAAATCGCCGTTGGAACCCATAAAAAACAAAACAGATTCAAAATATAGCCGTTAGAGCCAATCTGGCTAGTTACCGGTCGACCGATTGATCAACCGGCAAGCCACTTGGCAATTAGCCGTTGGCTCCGGTCGACCAGCCGGTCGACCGCAGGTTATTTAAAACAGAAATTTGAACTGTCGGTCAACCAGCCCGGTCGACCGGCAAAAACCGAGAGTAAGGGCCATGCAGTCGGTCGACCGCAGGGCCTGTCGGTCGACCGGTCCAGTCGATCGGCAGACGTGCAAAGAGTGCACGCCCACGACCATAAGGCCCGGTCGACTGGACGGTCGACCGTGTTGGCCTGAAACAACTACGGTCGACCGCCCGGTCGACCAGAATAGCCTGAAATAGGATTTAAACAGTTTTTTTTTAGATTTTGAAGAATTTTAAAAAGATTTTGTATGGGTTTGAGGGTAAAGCAGTACAGTATAGGAGATAAAATACATGTTCTAAAATTGATATCAAAATTTGAAAAATCATGAAACATGTATAGATACCAAACATGCAACCAACCTAATATTGCCCAAAAACTTGTACTTTTGAAAAGTATTTTGTGTGTATATTCTTGAGTACTGCTATCATATCCTTACTCTTTAATATACTAATTTCTTACAATAGTTCTAAATGACTACAAGATCTTAAACTCGAGCTAATCATTTGCATCGTTGAATAACTTGAATTCTTGATCCCGTTTTTGAGTCAACTTGAGTCAACGCCACCTTCCTTTAGGGAAGAAGCATCTTGAAACCTAAGAACCCTAAAATAATCTTAAACACTTAAACTTTATTAGTACAAATAACTATATATGTTTTGTGATCATCAAAACTCTAAAAATCGGGTGATTGTAACCTTGGGCCAATAATCTTCCCCTTTTTAATGATGACAAAACATATAAGTTATTTAGAAACAAATATGGAAGGAGTTTGTAAAAGTTCCCGCTCAAATCATGCTATCTATCAAGAACAAAACAAATGAAATGATTTTAACAAACATGAAATGATTTTAACAAACATGAATTGTAGCATAAGAAAGAAATATGTAACTCAAATATACTTCTCCCCCTTTTTGTCATGCATCAAAAAGGGTTAAGCCAATAAAATAATTTTGAAGAGTATTTAGAAAGCTCTCATGAGTCCATAACACAAACATTTAATTCACCACAAATAAATGAAAATCTATTATAATCTAGTTGTTTAGTAAAAATATCAGCAAGTTGAAAATCGGTGAAAACATAATCAATTTCAATATCACCTTTCTCATAACGATCTCTAAGAAAGTGATATCGAATATCAATGTGCTTTGTCTTACTATATTGATTTGCATTTTTAGTCATATGAATAGCACTAGTATTATCACAAAATATTTTAATATGGTCATAATGTAAATCATAATCATGGAGAGTATGTTTCATCCAAAAGACTTGTGCACAATAAGCCCGACCGCAACATCCTCCGCCTCGGCGGTTGAGAGAGTTATAAAATTTTGCTTCTTGAAAGACCATGAAATAAGGCAATTTTTTAGAAACTGACATGTTCCACTAGTACTCTTCCTATCCACTCTACAACCTGCAAAACTCTTCATGGAAAATTGTTCGGTCTTCGGATACCATAAACCCATCCCAATGGTGCCCTTAAGATATCTAATAATGCGTTTTACCGCAATTAAATGGGATTCTTTAGGACACGATTGAAATCGAGCACAAAGACATACACAAAAGATAATGTCGGCCTACTAGCCGTTAAATACAATAAACTACCAATCATGCTATGATAGAGTTTAATGTCTAAATTTATATCTTATTCATCCTTGTCAAGTTTTGTGATGGTGGCCATGAGAGTTTTGTAAATCACCTAGAGGGGGGTGAATAGGTGATGACTAATCTAATGGTCACTTAATGCCAATTAATGCGGAAGCAAAATCTATAATGACCTAAACTAAACTCTTACACTAAACACCACGTATAACACAAGAGTGTTGCCGAATTCCCTGTGAAGGGCTCTGGACAAACTCCTCTAGGTTCCCCTTGAATGGATTGAGGTGCCGCGTTGGCTCTCTTGGTTGAATACAAGTGTTAGCAAACAATCCCACGCAAGTATATAACAATATGAGCACAAATGAATATATCAAGCATATAAAGATAGACAATGAGAGTATGCAAGATATAAACACAAGGAGATAGAGAGAGAGAGTGAGCAATCGCAAACACAAGGGATTTGTTTCGAGGTTCGAGCACACTTGCTCTACATCCCCCGCCTTCGACACACGAAGGATTTCCACTATACTCGATCCCAATAGATCACCCGGTGCCGCAACACCTATAAGCTCTCGGACTCTCTAGCCCGTACACATGCAAGCCCGCTGGCTCGCCGAGGCCGCACCTCAAACAAGAGTTCGCACCCGAACCCGAAACAACCGAGTCCTCACTAGGACCCGAAACAATGCGAACACAACCGTCCGCCTTCTCAAGGAACAAAGTAGAACTTTGGTGATCACAATTCTTGATCACCTAAAATCCTCTCACAAAAACACTCCTATAGAATGAATAGCTCAATGAGTTGCTCAAGTGTTTGTGAGAAAAACAAGGAAAGAGATGGTGGAGAAAAAAACTCAAGAAATTCTCTTTTAACACTCTTGATAAAAACTCCCCTTTTGATTGAAAGTATTAGCTCTCAATTTAGTGGAGAAAACTCTTTTAAATAAGTGGGAAAAACTGGCTCAAAGTCCACTAAAAATCTTGGTGAAAAACAATGCCCAAACCCCCAAATTTATAGGCTGAGAAAAACTAGCGTTGGGGTTCTGTCAGGCCTAACGGTCGACAGTCCGGTCGGCCGGCCAACGGTCATATTTCAGACCGTTTGAGCCATCGGTCGACCGGGCGGTCAACCGAGCCAGGATACAGAGAGCAATCTCTCTGTCCGGTCGGCCGCCCGGCCGTCCGGGGCCTTTCCAGAGAGCAGAGCTCTCTGGACGGTCGACCGGGTCGGTCGGCCGGCCATCCTGCAAAACTGGCGTGCACTCTGTGCACGTCGGTCGACCGAGTCGGTCGACCTACTTCAGCCCTAGTCGATTTGGTCGGTCGACTAGTCGACTAGCTGAAGCCAGAAATAGAAAAACTGGGATTTAAAACTTGGTCTTTTTGGCTCACATAAAATCCCATAAAATACTTAAAAATCTACAAAAATAGTTTTACCAATATACTTTCATAAACAAACATGCTTGCACAAAATCAAGGCATGTTATAAAGGATTTGGACTATTTTTGTAATATGAAAATATTGGCTCAATTGAAAACTTATATTTTTCTAAAACTTATTTTCCAAACTTCTTCATGATACAAAAACAAGATAGTTTGAGTTAAAGCATAGTGTGTATGGATATGATCCACTACACAAATAAGATATCTATGTTTTTGACATTAAGCTCTAAACATGATTTTGGATAAAAGATATGTAAACTTGAAAACCAAAAATCAAAATGATATTTTCTAAAATAAAAATTCTTTTGTAAAAACAAAACTATCAAGAGTGTGTGTGTATATGTACTTGAGCAATCCACCAACTATTCTATCCTTTACATTTTATCTTAAAATAAAAATCTTATACCTAGACACAAGTCTTCATCTTCTTGAAGTCTTCACTTGAAGCCTTCTCATCTTCTTGACTTGGTCCAAACACGATCCATAGAGCTAGACTCCTCTTGAGTACTTGATGTGGTCTTGATGCACAAGCTCTTGAATCAAACCGTGCTAGCTCTAAAACTTGACTTTAAATCCTTTGTTGAAGCTATGCACGTACTAAGATCTTGATCATAAATCTGTCACTAATTAAACACAAGATCATTAGTAAACATAACTACATGAGTTGATCATCATCAAAACTAGAGTGATGGGCCTTTGGGCCAACAAGTTTTGTTTGTCTTAGCCCCTTCAAGCCTGAATTTCTTGATGAGTTCCTACGTGTACTTGGCTTGATTTATAAAAATCCCATCACTCCTTTGCTTGATTTGGAGTCTAAGGAAGTAGTTGAGTTCGCCCATCATGGACATCTCAAATTACTCCTTCATACATGATTCAAAATCTTTGTAAAGTTGTTCATTAGTAGAACCAAATATAATATCATCAACATATATTTGAACAATAAAAATATCATTTTCAATATGTTTAGTAAACAAAGTAGTATCTATTTTTCCTTTAGCAAAACCATTTGAAATAAGAAAAGATAAAAGTCTTTCATACCAAGCTCTAGGAGCTTGCTTTAAACCATAAAGAGTTTTGTCTAGTTTAAAAACAAAATCCGGATGGTAGGATCAACAAACCCGGGGGGTTGTTCAACATACACCTCCTCTTCAATAAACCCATTTAAAAATGCACTTTTGACATCTATTTGAAAAGTTTGAAATCTTTATATGAGGCAAAAGCAAGTGTTATCCGTATGGCTTCAAGCCGTGCTACGGGTGCAAAGGTTTCCTTAAAATTGATTCCTTCGATTTGGGTGTAACCTTGGGCCACTAACCTAACTTTATTCCTAACAACATTGATCGACTCATCCATCTTATTTCTAAAAATCCATTTAGTGCCAATTGTTGGTCTATCATGGGGTCTAGAAACAAGATGCCAAACTTGATTGCGCTCAAATTGATTGAGTTCCTCTTGCATGGTAAGCAGCCACTATGAGTCGCCCTCGGTTTCCAGGATGTTCTTTGGTTCAAAATGAGAAATAAAAGCATATTGGCCACAAAGATCATGAAGTTTAGAACGAGTAGTTATCTCTTTTGATACTTCACCTATAATTAGATCATTGGGGTGATGTGGAGTGAATCTCTAATCCTTTGGAAGTGGTTGTGGTGGCTCCACTTCAACTTCTTGAACTTCACTTTTCACATCAATCGTTAGCTCGTCTTCTTTTATAGGTTAATCCTTCAAGGTAATCCTCTCCATGTCTTCACCTAAAGAATCTATTTCTACAACATTCTCAACAAAAATATTAGATTCCTCAAACTTTACATGTATAGATTCTTCAATAGTCATATTTGATTTATTGAAAACTCTATAAGTTTTACTAGTGTTAGAATAACCAACAAAAATAGCTTCATAGGATTTTGCATCAAACTTACTTAAATTATCTTTAGTATTTAAAACAAAACACTTACAACCAAAAAATTTAAAATAAGGAACATTTAGTTTTCTTGAATAGTAAATTTCGAAAGAAGTTTTAGACGTATTTTTGCAAAAGAAAACCCTATTCGATATGTAACAAGATGTGTTTACGGCCTTGACCCATAGATATTGAGGGAGACCGTATCATTTATCATAATCCTAGCCATTTCTTTTTAATGTTCAATTTTTCCTCTCAACTACTCCATTTTGTTGTGGAGTTCTAGGACATGATAATTCATGCTTAATTCCATTTTCTTCATAGTAAGTGATAAAGGTTTTGCAATTAAATTCACCCCTTTATTACTCCTTATTCGTAAAATTGAAGAATCATTTTCCTTTTCAACTCTTTTCCTAAATGTTTGAAAATGTGAAAAGGCTTGATTTTTGTGTTCTAAAAAGAAAACCCAAGTAAAATGAGAAAAATCATCAACCAAAATAAAAGCAAAATGATTTTCACTTAAACTTTTGATTTTAGTAGGACAAACAAATCCATATGAATTAACTCCAAAGGTCGTGATGTCGTGATATCCTTGATGGATTTGAAAGAGGACTTGGTTTGTTTCTCAAGTTGGCACACATCGAAAATGCGGTCCTTTTCAAATTTCAAGTAAGGAATACCTTTCACCGCTTCCTTGTTGTTTATTCTAGATAGATGGTCAAAAGATATATGGCCTAGTCTTCTATGCCACAATCAAGAGACATCATTAAAGGCGTTCAAACAAGTGACGTTACATTGCATATTAGACATATCAATCATGTATACATTATTTTCACGAAAATCGAAAAGTATACATGCATTAGTTTGTCTATCAAAAATATTACAAGCTAAGTTATCAAAAATTATATTAAAACTTTTATCACAAAGTTGACTAACACTCAAGAGATTATGCTTGAGGCCATCAGCTAAAGCAACATTTTCAATTATAGGAGATGAACCAAGTTTAATATTACCTATACTAACAATCTTTCCTTTGGAGTCATCTCCGAAGGTGACGGTGTTACCTTTATGGTATCTTGATAGGGTTGCAAAGTGGTTGATATCCCATGTCATATGCCTTGAGTAACCACTATCAAGATACCACTTCTCCCTACGTCTTAGAGCTTTGGAGTGTACCAACATCATGTAACAAATTTGTTGACTTTGGTACCCAAATTTTCTTGGGTTCTTGAATGTTAGCATTACGAACCCAAACATGATTATTAGATGTATTTATTCTATCATAACAAAATTTAGCCAAATGACCATTTCGGCCACAATATGTGTATGCATAAATTTTACCATACATGAATGCATGATGAGTGTGAACATGTTTTAGGTGTTTAGCATAATGTGAGAGTGAATGTTGTGATTTATGAACATGGGTGTGTGTAGCATGTAATTGTTTCTTTGGGATATGTTTCTTAGGAAACATAGCCTCTAATCTAAATTTATCAAATTCACATTTCTTTAAAACTTCGCCTAAGGAGTTAATTTTGTTTTTAAGTATGAAAATCTCATCTTTATCTATTTGAGGAAATTTTACTTTACAAGAGATTTTATAAGCATCAAAATCCTTTTGAGTAGAGGTGAGAGTAGAAAACAATTCATCTTTTTCTTTTGTGTGAATGAAAACTTTGTGGTTAAGAGTTTCATTTTCCTTTTTCATTTTTAAATATTTCTTTTTAAGAAAATTATAATTTTGAGATAGTTCTTCAAAAACTTCTCCTAATTCATCCATAGATAATTCACAATTGTCAATAGATGATTCGGGGGTTACCTTATTTGTGTTCTCATTTGCTATGAAACACATGTGGGCCGTGTCGATTTCTTCATCGGATTCACTTTCTGAATCCCACGTAGCCTTTAAGGCCTTCTTCTTGTATGGTTTCTTGGAGGTGGAGGGTTTGCCCTTATTTTCAGGGCAATCAACAACGATATGCCCCGGCTTTCGGCAATAGAAGTAAATGATTTTCTTTTCTTCCTTTCCTTGCTATTTCCTTCTATTTTAAAATTTTGCCTTGTTGTATATTCTCCGAACGTTCTTCATAAGAAGAGAAAGATCTTCATCATCCTCTTCTTTATCATCTTCGTCGGAGTAGGTGGAAGAGCTTTTAAAAGCGATTACTTTCTTCTTTGGAGGAGCCATCTCTTCCCTAGCCTTTCTTTCCATCTCATGGGTCTTGAGGTTCCCAATGAGACCAATGAGCTCTATTTCCTCCTTGTCGTTGAGCTCCTTTAAGGTTGTAGCTTTGACTTCCCAAGAAGGTGGGAGTGCACGAATGCTCTTCCTCATCTTTTAATCGTCATCGATGCCGTCACCTAGAGAAGCAAGACCATTAGTAATTTTTATAAATTTAGTAACCATATCATTAATAGATTCATTTTCTTGCATGGAGAAGTTTTCATATTGGGAACGTAAGAGGTCAACTTTAACCCTCTTTACTTGCGATGTTCCCTCATGAGTGACTAAGAAGTGAGTCCAAATTTCATATGCGGATTTATAATGTATGACTCTAGCAATGTCATCATCATTAAGAGCTTGAAGTAAGGCATAGTGTGCCCTAGAATTTGCGTCAAACTTTTTCGTGGCAATCTCGGACCAAGTGTCCTCATCACTAAGGGGTGCGCTAAAAGGTTTAGTCACCGCTTTTACAATCCGGCTTTCTAGAGATTGTAAAAACACGGTCATCTTAACCTTCCATATGAGAAAGTTAAGGCCATCAAACTTGGATGGGGTATTAATACCTTTGGTCATCTTTACTAATGTGTATGAGGATGAAATATGAAAAATATGATTAGCAATTTAGGATTTCTCTAAGGATGTTAAGCCAAGAACTTAGAGACCGAAGCTCTGATACCAATTGAAAAACACTTAGAGGGGGGTGAATAGGTGTTAATGCTAATCTAATGCTCTTTTTAAACAAGTTAATATGAATGATGCAAGCGGTCACTCAAAACAAGAAATTGAAGCCGAATTTCCCGTGAAGGTGTGGCGCTCCGATCCCGCGGGTACGGAGACGTCATTGCGACACATATACGCAGGTCAGAAATACCCTCACGTATATACGCTAAGCATTAGTACAGGCAAGAATCAGAGGCGGAAGCACAGTGGTAATATACATTCTAACACAAAATAGAATAAGTACATGGTCATCACAGAGAGTGATACAATATTACATGAATATTACATCAACAGAAGATATAAAAATACAATACATGAAGGGATATATATAGTAAAAGCTGAGAGATGCTCACGAGCAGCAAGAGGGACCTCAAGAGCCAAACAGGAGAAAAGCTGAGAGGAAGAATTACGGCGATGTCTGAGCTTCTGCTGCACTCTGATCACCACGGGAGGATCCGCTGCGCACTCTGATCAGCTACAGAAAGATCACCATGGTCTAGACTCCAGGATCTGGACATGAGATCCAAGGTTGTCAGTTGCAACCCGCGAGTACATATAACAGAGCCAAGTGGCGTGCAAATCAGGTACATGTGTACAGGAAAGGTGTACCGTGAATATAACCATATAAGAACATGAAATAAGATAGTAAGTAAAGTAACTACAGGAAAATTCGTTATACAAGCCCACATTACCGATCCGTGAGGTAGTATGTCGAAGGAATAATTCAAATAAGGAAACCCTCATATATATACCCTATACCTCACATCACTATAGTCTGAGTTTATATAATCTGACTATTCCTTCACAATAATATAATAATGAAACAATATGGAAGCAATTAAGCAATCCAACAAGATAGCACATGTCTAAGTGGTGAGCAGTATATAACAAGAGTATAGCTAGTCATATATCAGGAGCATGTTATTATTAAGTTATTAAGACTCATCTGATTTGTAAACGTCGGTATCTGCCCTATCCCACATACCTCAGCATACAGATCCGAGAGTAAGTTATTGAAAACTGATAGAGATCGATGAACCATGCTTAGAATGGGTCCGTACATGCCCGGGACAACGGTCAAGGAGTATCCGGTGCTGAGCCGGAACGTACCGCTAGGTACCGGGACTTATTGTATGCCCAAATAGGAATAGGATGTCATTGCTCCCATAGGAATAGGCCCAGGGGCTTATGGCACAACTAGCAGGCAAGGGAGAAGGGATGCCAGTACACCCCATGGAAGCGCCAAGTGGCCTCTAGGTCGAATCCAAGTATATGTCCGCCGACGCTATAAGACCATCATAAACAAGGAGACTATATCGGTACTCATCAGTTTTTCCCATCCTGGTGTAAGTTGTCTAATATTAGAATTTGTCAAGTGATAATGTCCACAAGGTGTTTATAGTAATCCTATATTCATGGTTATCTTATTACGGCGATCAATATGAGTATAATATCAGGAGTCACCCTTTTTCAGGGGGTTCAAGAATACAGGAGTTCAGGAGTACCAAATGTCTGGTAACAGTATAATAATCAAGTCCCCGTAAAAGTGATAATCATGAATATGCAAAGAAGTACGATGTCCGGTGTAATAGTATCCAGTCAGGTGTCACAATATCAAGTCAAGTGTATTGGTACCAGGTGGCAGTATGTCAAGTGTCAAGTGAAGCATGGCAAGTACTGGTATCAGATATCAAGTGATAAGTATAGCATGGCAAGTACCGGTGTCGGATATCAAGTGTTGTGGATCAAGTATCAAATATAACATATCAAGTGCCGGTGTAAATACCGTGCGGTGTCTAAATCATATATCAAGTATAATATGGCAAGTACCGGTATATACATGTCAGGGTCAAGTAACTAATATATCGGTGAGAGTCGCAACATCAAATACTAGGTATCAACCGGTCACATAACATGGTAGAGGAGAACGGCATAACCATTTCAAACACTTCACAACATTATTTCTAACAATAATAAATTTATCTATTTATTAGCCATGCGAAGTCGAGTGAAAGCAGGAGCAGATTTAGGCATACCCGGTATAATACCGGTTCGACAAAATATAATAATGGCCGGAAGCTATTTATAAAGCATGACAATCATTTATATAACATATAGTAACTTGCATAAAGAGACATCATATATTAAAAGCTAAATAATAATTATTAGATAAGGAACGATGTAACAAAACAAGAAATCTAGCACCGGATGAAATACTGAGAAAATCGAGGAAAATCTGTAAACATGTTCAAGCAAGCTACTAACCCATGTATATATTAATATATACTCATATATATATATATAATTTATATAAATAAATATTAGAGAGGGAATGAGAGAGGAGAGAGAGGAGAGAGAAAGTTATAGGAAGGAGTGAGAGAGAAAGAGAGAGAAAATAGGGTGTTTTTAGAAAGAAATTTGGAATAAAAAGGGGAGAGGTATGGGTTATAATTATAGGGAAGTAATTTGGGGATGAGGTGGAGGGTATTTTAGGGAAGTGAAAAGTGGGTGTTTATTTAGGGAAAAGAAAGAGAAAAGAAAAGAAAGAATGAATGAAGAAGGAAAGAAGAAAGAAAGAAAGAAAAGAAAAATGGAGGGGAGGGGGAGGCGGCCAGCCACCGCCGGCGGCCTGGCGGCGGTAGCACCGTCGGGGAGGGGGCGTGCGCGGTGGTCCTAGGGGAGGGGAAGAGGGGTGGTTGTGTTATTGTTGTGGTTGTTGTTTGATGTTGAAGGAGGTGGTGGTGGTGGTGTTGATGATGGTGGTTGGCGGTGATTGGTGGTGGTGGGAAGTTGGAGGAGGATGATGAGATGATAGAGTGGTTGTGGAAGTGGAGGAGGTGGAGTATTGATAGAGAATTTTGAAGGTAAAGATGGTGATGAAGAGATAGGCTTTGTTGAAATTGAAGGTGGAGAGGTGGTGGTTGAATGAAAAGGAGTTGGTGGAGTGGAGAGGGGGTGGGGGAGGTGACTGGCCAGCCTAGGGGTGGCCTGTGGCGGTGGTGGTGATGGTGGAGGCGGCGGCCATGGAGAGGAAATGAGTGGGTTTTGTTTTGTTGAAGGAGATGGAATTTTCTTTTGAATTTTGAAATGAAAAGGAAAAAGGAAGATGTAAGGTTAAATAGAGAATGGAAGGAAAATGGAATGATGAATGGGAATGGGGGGGAAGGAGAGGAGCTGCAGCAGCAGCCTATCATGGCTCTGTTGCTGCTGCTGCGGCTGTGGAGGAGGCGCAGGGTAGGGGGAAAGTCAAAGGGGGGAGAAAAAAAAGAAAGAAAAAGAAAGAAACTTAAAGAAAAAGGAAAAAAAAGAAAAAGAAAAAATTAGTTTAAAATTTTTATTATTAAATAATTAATTTATTATAATATCTGACAGTACAAGTAGGAGAGTAGAGAAGGAAAAAGTAAGAAAAGAAATTGTCGGTAAATAATATTATTATTGGTGAAAATTTGACTGTTTCAGAAACGTTCCGAAAAAATCTCAAAAATAGAAAATATTATTTTAAGATGCTTGGTAAAATTAAATTTGAGAAATTCGATCTAGTTTTCAAATTAAAAATCCTGAAATTTTCTGGCGATACGGGCTGACACCACAATCGGTGAAATTTTGATAAATTTAGAAAAATCCAAAAAAATATTTTTAGATAGAAAGTGAAATTCTAAGAAGTAACGTAAAATCCGTTTTTAAAAATTCAATCCCATTTGAAAACTAAAAATCTAGAAATCAGTCAGCGATGCCAACCGACACCGGTTTTGGAGAGTTTGCAGAAAAATTCTGAAAAATTTCAAAAAATCATGAAAAATCTAAAATATTAGAAAACAGTGTCTGAAATTGAAATCGGTCAAATCGGACTACCAGAAAGGTCAAATCAGGCTTTAGGCTGGTATCAGGATCCCGATCTAGGTCAGGACTTACTCTGGGTCTGAGAATCCAGATTCGATACATAATAATATAAGCAATCACAACCCAAAAATACATACTAGAAGAAAATTGAATAATACGTTCGAAAAAATTTTAGGGCACGCATCTGGGTACGTATCCCGGGTACGGGGTGCTACAATCTACCCACCTAACAAAAATTTCGTCCTCGAAATTTCGATAAGGAAGGAGATGAACATGGAAATAAATAATTGATAAGACAAGAGATGAAGTACATGAGAAAATTACCGCTTAAGGCTCGAACGCCCCGTTCCCGAGATACGTACCTAGATACGTGTCCCAAATTTTTCGACCATATTAATTCAATTTTCTTCCAGTATTTGTTTTTAAGTTGTGATTTCTCTTATTTTTGGTATCGGATCTGAATTCTCAGATCTAGAGTAAGCCCTGACCCGGACCGGGAACCTGATGCCAGCCTGTAGCACGATTTGACCTTTCTGGTAGTTCGATTTGACCGATTTCAGTTTCAGACAATGTTTTCTAATATTTTAGATTTTTCATGATTTTTTCAAATTAAAAATTCTGAAATCTTCCGGCGATACCGGCCGACACCAGAATCGGTCAAATTTTGATAAATTTAGAAAAATCTCAAAAAATGTTTTTAGATAGAAAATAAAATTCTAAGTAGCGTGAAAACTGTTTTTAAAAATTCAATCCCGTTTGAAAACTAAAAAAATCTAGGAATCAGTCAGCGATGCCGACCGACACCGGTTTTGGAGATTTTGCAGAAAAATTCTGAAAAATTTTAGAAAATCATGAAAAATCTAAAATATTAGAAAACAATGTATGAAACTAAAATCGATCAAACTGGACTGCCAAAAAGGTCAAATCGGGCTACAGGCTAGTATCGGGTTCCCGGTCTGAGTCAGGGCTTACTCTAGGTCTGAGAATCCAGATCCGATACATAATCATATAAGCAATCACAACCCAAAAACACATACTGGAAGAAAATTGAACAATACGGTCGAAAAATTTTTGGGACACGCATCTGGGTACGTATCCCGAGTACGGGGTGCTATAGGATTGCAAGGGTGAATTAGATCTGGGCACCCGTTGGTTCAGAGGTAAATGGACATGACCAACTAAGAGACATCAGACTCACAATTCGCTGTTCAGAGGTAGTCGTATTAACATGACAGTAAGAACTCCTGACCTTGATAGAGGGAAGGAGAACAAAGTCATAGACTTATCTGTTCAGAGGTGGCGAATTGGACATGACAGTTGAAGTACCATAAGAAGAGAGATCTAGGTATCCGTCAGTTCAGAGGTAATATGGACATAACCGATTGGGAATTGCTAGACTCAAAGCTCTGCCGTTCAGAGGTGGCGAACTGGACATAACAGCCAAGTAATAGTCCCTACTGAACTGGAAGATGAGACTTGGTTATCTGTCAGTTCAGAGGTAATATGGGCATAATTGATTGAGAAACTACCAAACTCAGGATTCCTACCGTTCAGAGATAAACAAGCTGGACATAACGGTAGAAGAAATAATCCCATCGGGAAAAATAGGATCTGATCATAAACTCCATGGGAAAATTGATATCTCCTTCGGATATTATTTCGAAGAAATTGTCAGAGATATATTGTTAACGTGACAACCAAGAGAGTCCATTGGGGACTGAGTGGGAAATAGACTTTGAAGAGAGTCTACTGGAAACTTGCTGGGGAGCTGAGAAATATAAATCTTGTGAAAGATTTATATGTCAGAGAACTCCGTGGGGATTTGTAAAGCAACTTGTCAGATGTGTGATGTTAATTTGATAAGGATTCATTTACTGTCAGAGGTGTTTGAACATAATAGTAATTTGAGTGGACCTGTCATTCTATTGAAGAAAATGACAAGCGGGGTTTATTCACTGGGTAAGTTAACCAAATTCGCAAGAATGTTGATTTTATCCACCGGGGAGTAGGCTAGAGTCTTGCTATCAGAGATTTAATGTTAACATGATAGGTTAGACTCGTCATTTCGCAAGGGATATGAATACCTTTTTATGTGGTCTTACCATTTCATGGATGGAAATTGGTAAGTGATTTTGGAGAGGGAATCAAATGGGAATAGGTCCCTTGGAATTTTTAGCAAAACCTCAACTGTCAATAGATTTGATATGCCTTTACCAACTATCGTTTGAGTTGGGCTAGCCATGCTATTCCTCTCAGTATGATGAGTTATTAAGGATTTTAATTGGGCTTAGAAGCCAATGTTTTCCTCTACTCTTATTCACTGAAGGCTTCAGATCGTGTCACATGAAGTGAACATTTCTGTATTCCACTAGTGACCTCTAAAATCTCGCTGGAGATTAAATAGTTAAGTCTAAATTTCATGAGAAATTTGTCAGGTAGATCGACATTTCTCGTAGAGCATCACCTTTTGTTCATCAAGACTCTGATTCTCAGCTGATCTACGTGTCTAGATATGGAGTACAAACTTCACAGGAAATATATCGAGTAAGTCGAGATTCCTCGTGGAGTTTCACTTTTGTTTATCATAATCAAGACTTTAATCACAGCTGATTATCGAATCTGAAAATGAATGTCAAAACATTAGAAAGGTCCTGCAAGGATGCATCACGAACCTTCTTCGATGAATTGACTCATTCAAGATCATTGTAAAGCTGAATTGATTTGCCGAAAGAAGAATGCAGAGATGGTTGAAATTGATTCCCTCTGTGAAAAAGGACTCCTTGAGGAGATGAAACGGTCAGACGAGTCCAACTTGATGATCAGAGGTGTAATGTTAACGTGATCATGTATAGTACTTCTTTGATCAGAGGTATAGTGTTAACGTGATCATGTATAGCACTTGTCGTTGATTGGCATCAGGAGCATGTCACCGTTTGGATTCGCTAGGCGATAAGCTCCACTCGAGTAGACTTCCCTACTACGAAAGGTTGTCCTCATTTGGTTGGTGGAATGACATATTCCAGCCCCTTGCGCGTTTTCTGACGTCGTTGGCTGTTGTGTCTCATCGGGGTCTGGTTGTACTGTCACAAGTTAGTTGCCAGATCTAGTGCCTATCAGCTATCAAATAGCGGTTGAGACTGTTGTCTCCTCTTCAGAGCTGTTGAGAGGAGTTGTTGGTGCGGTATCATCTGCTGCGAGAGACACTGCAAGACTTGCCTTTAGCTTTTGACTGGCTTGAGTCCCATTATTTTAGCCATTGATGGGATAAGATCCATGGCTTTTGGAAGTAGAGTTGACTACCTCCATACTCCCTTTCAAGAAAGGAGTTAGGCAGTGGCCTATGTTCTGACTTTAGAGTCAAAACACCTGCTCCGATTAGTGCTTGGATTTTGTCTTTAAGGACATTGCACCTGCAAGTAGGATGATGAACCATCCTAAGGAAAAGACAATAGTTGGGATCGTTGTTTGTCCCACTTCGTCTGGGCGTCTAGTCTCTGGAAACTTGAGCTTGTTGCCTTTGTTGAGCAAGTAGAAAAGTGTCACCGCATGCTCATCTTTGAAGGAGTATTGTCTCTAATACTCTGAAATCCTGTTGGAATTACCTTTCTTTGATCGAGTTCCTCCACATACTTTCAATGCTGATGTATCAGAAGATTCAGCCGTATTATAGCTTTTGTTGTTGATTCCCCACCTGCTTTTGGGGGTCTCAAACTTTTTAGCTAATTTTTCAGCTATCTCGGCTTGTTCAATAAGCTCCTTCCAAGTGTGGGCTTTGACGGCTCCCATGCGAACTTCCACTTAGTCGAGAAAGTTATGCCTACACGTCTGAAGCAACATAGGCAACGACATACCTGCAGGGCACATGAGAGAAAGGTAGCGAAATCTCTCTATGTAATCCCGTACAGATTCTCCTCCTTCCTGGACTGTCGAAAGGAGTGTGTCCATGGTCACCTCGGTATCATCCTCGTAGAATTGAGAGAGGAATCGGGTTTTCAAGTCGAGCCAGCAATTGATGGAGTTTGCAGGGAGACTCCTGAACCAATCAAAGGCTACCCCTTAAGGTGCCAATGAACAGTCTGGCCATGATAGCATCATTATCTACTACATTACCGGTTTGTGATCAAAAGTAGTAAATGTGCTGATTTGGCGAGCTCTTGCCATCATACGAGTGAAACATTGGTGACTTGAACTTTGGCAGATATGGGACTGAATCTCATTCCAAGGGGTAAGGACGGACTGCCCCTATTTTCTTCAGTTCATCCCTTTGGGCCAGGGATGCGATCTGAGATTGGATGCCTTTGATCACTTTGACATTGATTGAAGAGCCCTCCTTTGAATGATATGTCTTGGGAGGTTCATTGTTGTTGTTCTCCTCATTTACGTGATTACTACCGTTGTGTTATCAGTATTCTGATTTGTCAGGAGCTGAGCCAATATTTGCTGGATATTGTCCAAGGCTTCTTGCTGGGCCTTGGAAGTCTGCTCCTGTGCCTCCATGTGATGACGAAGATCATCATCATTGTTGTTATCAGCCATATTGGCTGATACAAACCTTGCTTGAACAGAGCTGGTGGTGGCAGAGGGAGCATAGCCCGCTAACTTCTTCTTCATCATCGGACCATTGGAATTGGTGTCTCAATGGCTCTGATAAGATAGCTTCTGAGGAAGAAGGTTGTCCATAATTATAGGGTATCGTACCTTGGAAGGCACCCTTTTGTTCGACCAGAACCTGACCTAAGCCGGGGCTATAGTCGGGCCCTGGAGAACTGAATGTGGGAGTGCAAACCCCTATTTTCTTCTTTGAGATCTTAGTAGATCCCTTCCTGTGCCTATCATGTTGACAGAGGCAGCTACGAGGTAAGGCACCTTCACTGTCTTCTTCTTTCGAGACTTAGGTCTCTCAGAAGTTTGAATCGACAGCTGGTTGAACACCGATTTCTGGCTTGGACAGGTTGTGGGGATTGTGTTGGCCCAAAGGCCATTTAGCCCTATATCTTGTTGGATATTTTGATGATAACAAACCATATTTAGTTATGTATTAACAATTTTGTTTAAAAGTATTTCAGGTTAAACAGGTTGATTTGACGGCTCCACTATCAAGACTCACAAGTTTGGACGCCGCTAAAGATGTGCATTCCCAAGCTAAGCACATTAGGAAGCTTCGGGATCAAGACATGAAGAAAAGACCAAGTCAAGATCAAGACAATGAAGAAGTCCAAGATTTGTATTTTTACTTTTTCTTTTAGACTTTTTGTCAAAACCTAGATGTTAGAAGTAGAGTTATGGGATTGTCACTCACACACACATTTTAGTTTGATTCATGGCTTCAAAAACAATTTCTATTTCCAACTTAGTTTTAGAGATAACATGTTTTGGAAATTTGTTTTAGAAACTTTAAGTTTTGGAAAAACCGACCTTTGGAAAAACAAGTTTTTATCAAAGAGATTTTTATCAAAATGTTTTAACATGTTAGGGTAGTGACATATGGTCATACTCCTATTTTTTACAAGGTCCAAAACCCCAAACCACTAGACCTAAACCAAAAACCTTAGTTCTGGTTTTCTGCAGTTCTGATTTTTCAGAACTGACAGGAGCCGGTCGACCATCCGGGTCGACCGACGTACACGCTGTGCATGTGTGTACGTCGGCCGACCGCTCCGGTCGACCGGGGCACTTACAGTGCTCTCTATTTGTTCGGGTCGACCGGGGCGGTCGACCGTTGTCCCCAACGGTTAGAAATTTGACCGTTGGCGGTCGACCGGCCCGGTCGACCGGCAGCTGTCAGAAAGTCTGACAGATTCCAACAGCTATATTTTTCTGACAGATTTTGTTGGGATCTCACCCCAACGAATCTCTCTTGCTGTTTTACCCAATTTTTCAACCCCTATAAATAGTGGGTCACTTCAACATGATAAGATAACAATTCCAAAACAATTTTACAAGAGATTTTCATAAGAATTTCAAGTCTTCATTTTAGAAAAGATTTTCAAAGCCAAAATTTCCATACACCCATTTGAAGCCTATTCCTCTACTTCTCTCTAGATTTTGCACACACAATCCCAAATTTCTACATCTACATATTGGTTATAGGATTGTGCAAGTGAGCTATTTTGTGATCAAGTGTGATCATTTTCTTCTTGAGCGAAGTTGTAGAGGCATCGGCCTCAAGCGAGCTAGTGTGCTCCAGGTGGTGTTGCGGCATCACAAGTGATCGGACAAGTGTGTCCTTATATTGAAGATCCGGTGGGATCAACAATAGTGGAAATCCTTCAAGTGTGAAGGTGGGGACGTAGAGCGTGGCTCGAACCTCGGAAACATATACTTGTGTTTGCGTTTGCTCGAATTTTCTCTAAACTCAAACTCCTTTATTTCTTGCAATACTATTGTGTCTATTATCGCTTATCCTTTAATTGTGCAATTTGTTAGTAGAATTTTAATTCCGCATTGTTGCCATATTTCATATAGCCATTACCTATTCACCCCCCTCTAGGTGATTTCAATTGGTATCAGAGCCTAACCCTACAATTTGGTTTAACCACCTTAGGGAGATCCTTGTTATTTGGCTATATTAGTTGCATTTTTCATATATTGTGCTTTATATTATTCATCCATGGCATCACTAGACTTTTCTAGCATCAAGTCCCCACCAAAGTTTGATGGCTTGAACTTTCCCATATGGAAGGTCAAGATGAACCTCTTCCTTAAGTCCCTAGGAGTTAGGGTTGCTAGGTCCATTACAAAAGAATTTATTGAACCCCACACCGATGAGAGTTCATGGTCCGAGGACACCACCAAGGACTATGAGGCAAATGCTAGAGCCCAATATGCCTTGACCCAAGCTCTAAATGAGGATGACCTAGCACGCATCATTAATTGCAAATCCGCATTTGAAGTTTAGAATATTTTAATTGTGACTCATGAAGGAACGTCACAAGTCAAAAGATCTAAGATTGACTTGTTGCGTTCTCAATATGAGAATTTCTATATGTTTATAATGAGAGCATTGATGACATGCTCACGCGATTCACCAAGATTACTAATGCCTTATCTTCTCTAGGTGACGCAATCGATAATGACTAAAAGATTCGGAAGGTCATTCGGGCTCTTCCCAAATCTTGGGAAGTGAAGGCAACTACCCTTAAGGAGCTCAACGATCGGGAGGAGATGGACTTCTCCGGCTTCATTGGAAATCTCAAAACACATGAGATGGAAATGAAGGTTAGAGAAGAGAGGGAGGCGCCCAAGAAGAAAGCGATCGCCTTCAAAGCCACTTCAACCATTCTTGAAGAGGATGACTCATCGGAGGATTGCGATGAGGACTTCGCCATGCTCATCCGGAAGGTGGGCAAGATGTTCTACAAGAAGGGGAGGCAAAGCAACTTCCGAAGAGGGAGACCTCAAGGAAGGTATGAAAAGAAAAGAGAAGAACCCGGTCCTTACTTTCATTGCAAGAAGATCGGACATCTTATCGCCGATTGCCCCGCACTTCAAGCAACCACCTCCAAGAATGCCCCAAAGAAGAAAAAGGCTATGGTAGCAATATGGGACGACACGGAGTCGGAATCCGAAGAGGAAATCGACGCCGCGCACATGTGCTTCATGGCACATGGGGAGGATGCATCAAAGGTAACAAACGAAAACTCAATAGATGATGATGAGCTAACTATGGATGAATTAGCCCATTTTTTTTGAAGAACTTCAACATAGGTATGAGATTTCTCAATCTCATAATAAAAAGTTAAAAAGGGAAAATGAGTCTTTAAAAGATAAAATTAATATTATTGAAAAAGAGAAAAATGATTTATCTTGTGCCTTTAAGAAAATAAAAATTGATTTTGAAAATCATAAGTTAGCTTGTAAAGGGAAAACCCCCATTATTTCTTGTAATAAAAATGATTTTGTTGAAATACAAAAACGAGTTGAAGTTTTAGATTTAACACTTAAAAAGTGTGCCTTTGATTTAAATAAATTTGCATCTAGATTTCCCAAGGGAGTAACCCAAGGGAAACACACTCACCATGCACATGCACGGAAACATGCACACTCACACAAGCATGCATTTATGTATGATAGTGGTAGAATTTACATATGCACGCATTGTGGCCGCAAAGGCCATTTAGAAAAATTTTGTTTTGCTAAACATAATGTGAACAATAAATATGTTTGGGTTCGTCCCGGTACTAATCCAAAAGGACCCAAAAAGATATGGGTACCAAAAGACCCTCCAAATTTAAATGATACAGGTGGATCTTCACCCTCCAAGACTTAGGAGGAGACGGTGCCCGGGTGGTGGATGCAACTAAGCTCAAAGAACACATCGCATTTGCATCGCTATCTTGGAGGCACCTATTTTGGAGATTGCCCATGCTTGGTAACTTCTCCATTTAAAAGTTTTTGTTTGGTTATTTATATACACATGTATAGGATTGTTAGTTTACTTTTATGATACATTGATATATGCTAGTGTAAACTTATATCCCTATCATGATTGTGTATATGCCATGTTTTTAATATCTTGTCTTTTATACCATGTCCATTGTATGTCTACATGCCATGCCTAGACTAGCTTATTTATATATACACATTATATTTTCAAAACTAGAAATAAAATTTTGTAAAAATTTCATATTCAAGCAAATATGTTAGAGATGGAAATTGCGCACCTCAACTCATTCAAGAGGAATCAAGAGGATGAAGTTCAGAACCCTTCACCAGGTATTCGGCTTCAACATCTCTAAAACTTTGTTTTTGTATGAAAATTAAATAAAATGTTTTGTGTGAATATTTTTGGGTGATATGATAACCTAATGAAGATTTAAAAACATTATTGTATTCCTACATGTTACATATATCCTACTTTAATTGTTAAATATTTCTATTTAATTTTTTTTGGAGCTCTTTCTGCTCACTGTTTTTTGGGCAAAACCGGCCGACCGGCCCTAACCCCGGTCGACCGCCATTGCCTGAAAGAGAACAAATTTTTGCTCTCTATTGCCGGTCGACCAGTACGGTCGACCGCTCTGAGTTACAGAGCTCTCGGGTTTTTCGGGTCGACCGGCCCGGTCGACCGTGCGTCGATTTCAGCCCCAGATTTGCTATTTATTCACAGTTTCTCTTATCTCTCTCACAACCCAACCGGCGAGCCTTTCTTCCCTTTTCTCCAAAATTCTCCCAACTCAAAATCTCTCAAATTCTTTCAAAACCCACGTTGGAATCACTCCGTGTGTGTTAGATCTTCAGTCTCAGGGTTTCCTCACCAACAAATTTCAGGGATTTTAAAATCTAGGGTTAGGGTTTTTCTCAACTCAGGTAAAAATTTTTCTTTTGTTCAAATCTTCCTTTCTGGCCTTAAGAATCTAATTCTCTGTCAAAGATCTCTAGGTTTATTTTTGTTTAGATCAAATCATATCCATCTACCCTAAAAATCAACTAAAAATCACTCTTTTCACCAAAAATGTCAAAGAGATCTAGGTCTGAGAAGGGAAAAAGCATAGTTCCCTCATCTTCCACCACTCCTAAACCTAAAAGACCTTTTGTGAACGATCTTGCAGAAAATCGTTTCATACAACTTTCCAAAAAGTCTGTAATTTCGGGAAGATGTGTAATTCTAAAGGATTTTGAACACCTAGGCATCCCTCGTATCCTCAAAAGAAACTCTTTGGATCATTTTATGACTATTAGGGAACCTGTCTACACATCCCTAGTTCACTATTTCTATGCCAACTATGCCTTTGAGGGAGATCGTGTTAGATCACGTGTTTTAAGGAGAGATATAGACATCCCTATAGCACGATTTGCTGACTTGCTACATCTTTCCTCTGGAGGAGTGAATGTTTATACTTTTGATCTACACGACTTTGAGTATCCGGACGGTGAGTCTGCGCTCACCGCCTCCACTTTGATTCACGGGGATGACAACCCCGGTTTAGTAAGGAATGAGGAGGTCAACAAATTTACCCTCACCTCCCAAGTCCTTACAAAATTCATTTTCTACAACATTTTACCTAAGTCCGGTGAGTATAGCAATGCTAGGGGTTCAGTTCCTCTCATAATCTATTGCCTTCTGAAAGGCATCAAGATTGATTTTCCTCACCTCATTGCTACTCACATGGCCTCTGACCATATCCGCATGTCCGGTAGGCACTTGCCTTATGGGATGCTTATTACTTATTTGCTTCAGAGATTAGGTTTTGATTTGTCCTCTGAGACTCCCTGTCAGCCCACTATAAATTTAGACAGCGTTCTTTTGAAGAGGATGCAGGCTCAAATGCGTCGTCACGCACAAGAGCACCCTCCGGCTCCTTCTGCTGATATTCCAGAGTCATCTTCGGCCCCTGGATCCTCTTCCGTCCCAGGGATTTCATCTACATCTGTAACGCCCCGATCCGGTGGGTACGGAGACGTTACTGCGACGTATATACGAAGGTCGGAAATACCCTAACGTACATACGCTAAGCATTAATACAGGCAGGAATTAGAGTGCGGAAGCACAGTGGTAATATACAATCCAGCAATAATAACAACAGTACAGTTATCACAAGGCATGATATAATAATCTGAAGAATATATGATCACTGAGAAGCACAAAAGCAGGATGCACAATATGAAATACTGGAAAGTACTCACGAGTGGCAAGATGAAAATCTCGCGAGCCAAACAAGAAGAGGCGGGAAGGAAGAGGGTCCAGGTAGGCACCAACTAATCCACGCTCCCGCTGCGCTACTCTGATCAGGTACAGCAAGGCCGCCATGGTCCAGACTCTAGGATCTGGACATGAGAATCCAGGGTTGTTAGCAACCCCAGCGAGTACAAAGAATGAAGCCAGATGGCGTGCATAACAGGCACACGTGTATATGATCAAGTGATGTGGTCCAGGCATGCAGGTACAGGAAATTACAAGTAATAAAAGGAAAATGACAGTAAATCCGAGATCAAGTAAATACATGCATATCAGTAAATCTGAATCGAAAAACATGCATGGAAAACGGTATAGAGAGCATAAGTATACATAATCATGCGACAAATATGGCAACATGTGATAAATACACTAAACACATGATAAATATAAACATGGACAAAACTAGTTATATAAGCTCAGATTTTGGATTCAAGGGGTTGATACGTCAAGGGGATAATCCAAACAAGGAAACCCTCATCTATATACCACATATCCGATGTCACCATCATCTGAGTTCATACAACTTGAGTTGCCCTCAGGATAACAGAACTAGAGTGTGTGTCAGGAATAACCATGGTATCACAGGGGTCATGTGTCATACAACAGGGTGTCAACTCAGGGCATAATACTGTAACTGGAGAATACACAGGTGTTGCATTTTAATTGATCCGATAATAATAATTAGTACCGTTTGATATTTTAATCGCCTCCCTACCAGCGTCTCACATCACCGATAGTCCATACTAGAGTTCGCACTCTGTAGAACTTATCCGGGTCTGATATGTGAGTACCAGGACCCGAACAAAGGAGAGACCAAATATCACACGTTCCTAATATTATTACTGTTTCTTATGTTCTTATGTTATTCTTGTCCCTTTCCTATCGGCGTCCCACAACACCGACAGTTCACGCTGGAGCCCGCACTTCCAGTAGAACTCATCCGAACTCCGATACGCGGGTACCATTATTCGAACAGGGGAGAGACCAAATAACACATGGTCCAGGAGTCATCATTGTACAGGTATGTGTGTGTGTGTTAATGGCACTGAGGATGTTTATCACACTAACACCAGGCGGTACAGGCAGGAGGGAGAAAGTAGCCCTTCAGATTCAAGAGGTGGCCCCCATGGATTCAAGAGGTGGCCCCCACCACGTGTGTGATGTGGCACTTTGCTCCATGAGGCACTTTGCTCTGAGGGTAGATACAGGAGGTAGCCCCGCAGATTCAAGAGGTGGCCCCCACAGATTCAAGAGGTGGCCCCCACCACGTGTGTGGTGTGGCACTTTGCTCTGTGTGGCACTTTGCTCTGCGTGGGGAATGGATTCTAGAGGTGGCCCCCACGGATTCAAGAGGTGGCCCCCACCATGTGTATGGAGTGGCACTTTGCTCCGTGTGGCACTTAGTTCCATTCAGGAACCGCCGGACGCTAGCACGATTGTGGGATACATCCTCGTCATCCCGACACCAGGCATGTTCTGCCGGACGCCGGTCTGACTGTGCTATTAACAAGAGCATGAGTACAGGAAATACAAGAGTACATGAATACAGGAGTACAGGAATACAGGAATACAGGAGTACAGGAGTACAGGATTACCAGATGTCTGGTAATAATAATCATGCATATGCCAGGTAATACAGGAGTCAGGTGCCAGGTATCAGGAGTCATGTATATCATGGTAAGTATCGGTGTTATATATATCAGGTGGCAAGCATAGCATGTCAATATCAGTGTTAGATATCATGGGTCAAATGTAGCATGGTAAATACTGGTGTCATATATCAGGGTCAGGTATAGCATGGTAATATCGGGATCAGATACTAAGTGTCAAGTATAGCATGGCAAGTACAGGTGTTATATATCATGTATCAACTATAGCATGACAAGTGTCGGTATCATATATCATGTATCAACTATAGCATGGCAATTACCGGTGTCAGGTATCATATGATAAATATAGCATGATAAGTACTGGTGTCATATGTCGGGGTCTAGGTATTTATACCACATGAAAGCATATCATATACCGGGTGTCAGGAGCAGGTGTCAAGTGTGACATATCAAGAATCAATGTCTAATATAAAGTGATAAGTGTAGCAAGACAAGTACCGGTATCCGGTATCACATATTACATATAGCAGGGTATATATAACAACACAAGAATGTACTCGCATAATGATAAAGTAGATGCATGCTAAAAATAACTGTACTCGCCTGAAACCGGGTAAAATACCGGTCAGAATCCGGGAATCGGCGAACCGTTTAAGTATACCTCAAGCCACAATACATATATTAAAATATATAATTATAAATATTTATATAAATATTAAAGAGGGAATGAGAGAGGAGAGAGAGGAGAGAGAAACTTGTAGGAAAAAGAGAGGGAAAATGAGGTGTATATTGAAATAAAATAGGGATTTAAAGGAGAGGGTAGTGATGTAAATAGAGGGAAGTAACTTGAGGAAAGAGGTGGGGGTATTTAGGAAGAGATAAAGTTTGTTTTTATTTAGGGAAATGAAGAGAAAGAGATTAAAGAAAGAAAGAAAGAAAGAAAGGAGGAGGAGGGAAGTGGGGTGGCCGGCCGCCGGCGGTGGCCGGCCGGCCTGGCGGCGGCGGCGGCGGCGCGCGGGGAGGCCGCGCGCGCGCTGGTGGGGTAGGGAGGGGGAGGTGGGTGGTGTTGTTGTGTTGTTGTTGTGTTGTTTTGATGGAGGTGATGGGTGGTGGTGGTGGTGGTTGTGGTGGTGGGTTTGGTGGTGTTGGGGAGAAAGAGGAGGTGGAGGAGGTGGTGATGATGGGTTAGTTGGAGGGGAGAATTGGTGGTGGAGAGGATGAATTTTGGAGAAGATGAAGGTGGGTGGTGATGGGTTTTGGGTGAAATTGAAGGTGGTGGTGGTGATTTGGGGGTGTTGGGAAGTTGGAGAAGTGTTGTGGGGTGATGGGGGTGCGGTGGCGGCGGATTGGGCGGCGCCGGAGGTGGCGGTGGTGACGGTGGAGGCGGCGGTGGTGTGGATGCGTGAGTGGGTGAGGTTGAAGATGAAGAGTGTTTAATTGATTTGGATTTTTTTTTGTTTGGAAATGGAATGAAGTTGTATTGATAAATAGGAATGGGGATGAATAAATGAGATGGTGAAAGGGTGGTTGAACACTATTGAATCCATGCCCTGATCTCCCCTCCCTTGCTGCGTTCGGTGGTGAAGGGATGGAAGTAGTTGAAGGAGAAGAAAAAAAAGAAGAAGAAAAGGAAAAAGAAAAAGAAAGGATTTGTTGGAAAATAAAGGGGAGAGAGATTGTATTTAAAAAGGATTGATATGATGGGGTATGGGTGCTGACGTGATTGGGGGATGGGGATGTCAGGTTGACTTGGAAAGGGGAAAGTGAAAAGAAATGGAGAGGAGAAAAAGGAAAAATAATATTATTAAAATAAGGTAAAATTCGACTGTCTCAGATCGTTCTGAAAAATTCTCAAAAATAGAAAATAATATTTAAGATATCTGGTGAAATCGGATTCTAGAAATTCAATATAGATTTTAAATTAAAAATCTTAGAATCTTTCGGCGGTATCGGTCGACACCAAAACCGGTGGATTTTCGATAAATTCTGAAAAATCTCAAAAAATGAATTTAGATAGAAAAAGAAATTCTAAGAAGTAACGTGAAAGCCATTTTTGAAAATTCAATCCCATTTGAAAATTAAAAATCCGGAAATCAGTCAGCGATGCCGACCGACACGGTTTTGGAGATTTTGCAAATAAATTTCAGAAAATTTCAGAAAATCATGAAAAATCTAAAATATTGGAAAACGATATTTAAAACTTAAATCGGTCAAATCGGATTAGCAGAAAGGTCAAATCAAGCGAAGCACTAGGTTCGGGCCCCGGGTTCAGACTAGGGCTGACTCCGAGTCCACGAATCCAAATTCAATACAAAACAATCACACCAATAATCATAAAACAAAAACAAATACAAGATAAATCAAAGAAATATGTTAGAAAAATTAGAATACGTATCTACGTACGTATTCCGGGAACGGGGTGTTACATACTATCCACCTTACAAAAATTTCGTCCTCGAAATTTCGATAAGGGGAAGATGAACACAGAAGGAATAGGAATGAGGATTTATACCAATCAAGATATGAGTAACTGAGGGGAATACCCGCTAATTGGCTGAACGATAAACCCAAGACTGAGACGTCTCTGCACTACTGCCGTATATATCCTCTGACGGTGCCATAATAATACCGACCTGATATCTGCTCTTTCGGACTGCGAAGCAAAGCTGATAGAATCCCTTGAAATCCATAGTGCTGAAATCCATAATATAAAATCTCTGAAAATCCATAGAAATCCATAATATAATATAAAGTCCCGCATGGCATGAAGCTGTCCTTGACAAAGAATCTGTAGTAGAATTACCGATGTTGCATACACACTATTTCTCCAGAATACCGAAGATAAAGAAAACCCCGATAATACTGAGCATGAATCAAGAAGACCAATAATTAAGAATTCCTGAATACTGGGCATTGCAATCTCTGAAAGACATAACTGAGACTATAGAATAACCATAAAGAATTCCGAATACTGACTTCTGAATGACAACCCGACTGCACATGAAACATTAAAGAATACTCAATCTCTGCAAGGTTGGCCGAATGGATCATTCATATAGATATGACAATAGCTCAGATACAGCGAGAAAATCCTGTCCAACAGATCCATGAAAACATACAAGGCAGAAGAAGTCCGAGGAACGGCTAGAGTGCTAAGCACTGAGGGGACTAGCCACGAACGGAACCAAGCCTAGGTAAGGCCATCGTGTAACACATCTCAGGTGTTAAGCATTAGGGTGCAGCGGAGCTAACGCTCTGCGAGGCTCGCACTTGGCGGAGCTCACGTAGCGAAGCCAGCGCGTAACACAACGCTAAATGCTAAGCACCAGGGTGCAGCGAAGCCCACACCTGGTTAGGTCCACGAGTGACTAGAACACAACCCTCGCTTGGCGAGGCTAGCGGGGTCCGTAGTCCACCAAATCAATAAAAACTGCTAGAAGTTGGTGGCTCTGAGAACACGATCAAGAATCACAATAATCGAAACGGGTCCCGAATGCTGTCTCCATAACTCTGTCTGGCAGAAGCCCTAAATCTGAAATACTGCTCCATACCGATATTCCTTATGTAATGATATGTTCTGTCTGATTATATAAGTGATGACTGCTCCACTTGCTGTGCTGATTTCCCGTGATATATCCATAAGTACAAGAATAGAATGTGAGGCCGAAGAACCATCCAATATAAGACCAGGTGATGCACCAGAGTTAAGAATACCAGAACATAATGATAGCGAACCACATCTGTCTTGCTGCTATCCTACCAGTTTATCCATATCTTGAGTTGGTATAAGAATGAAAGGAACGGAAATGAAAAAGGATGGAAGAGATTCAAGAATCAAGAGAAGGACGATCAAGAGGGAATAGATAACTTTGTACTTGCAGTTGGATTGTATAACCACGACTCATGCATTGTACCGAGGATGTGAGAGTCTAGGCTCTGATACCACCCTGTAACGCCCCGATCCGGTGGGTACGGAGACGTTACTGCGACGTATATACGAAGGTCGGAAATACCCTAACGTACATACGCTAAGCATTAATACAGGCAGGAATTAGAGTGCGGAAGCACAGTGGTAATATACAATCCAGCAATAATAACAACAGTACAGTTATCACAAGGCATGATATAATAATCTGAAGAATATATGATCACTGAGAAGCACAAAAGCAGGATGCACAATATGAAATACTGGAAAGTACTCACGAGTGGCAAGATGAAAATCTCGCGAGCCAAACAAGAAGAGGCGGGAAGGAAGAGGGTCCAGGTAGGCACCAACTAATCCACGCTCCCGCTGCGCTACTCTGATCAGGTACAGCAAGGCGCCATGGTCCAGACTCTAGGATTTGGACATGAGAATCCAGGGTTGTTAGCAACCCCAGCGAGTACAAAGAATGAAGCCAGATGGCGTGCATAACAGGCACACGTGTATATGATCAAGTGATGTGGTCCAGGCATGCAGGTACAGGAAATTATAAGTAATAAAAGGAAAATGACAGTAAATCCGAGATCAAGTAAATACATGCATATCAGTAAATCTGAATCGAAAAACATGCATGGAAAACGGTATAGAGAGCATAAGTATACATAATCATGCGACAAATATGGCAACATGTGATAAATACACTAAACACATGATAAATATAAACATGGACAAAACTAGTTATATAAGCTCAGATTTTGGATTCAAGGGGTTGATACGTCAAGGGGATAATCCAAACAAGGAAACCCTCATCTATATACCACATATCCGATGTCACCATCATCTGAGTTCATACAACTTGAGTTGCCCTCAGGATAACAGAACTAGAGTGTGTGTCAGGAATAACCATGGTATCACAGGGGTCATGTGTCATACAACAGGGTGTCAACTCAGGGCATAATACTGTAACTGGAGAATACACAGGTGTTGCATTTTAATTGATCCGATAATAATAATTAGTACCGTTTGATATTTTAATCGCCTCCCTACCAGCGTCTCACATCACCGATAGTCCATACTAGAGTTCGCACTCTGTAGAACTTATCCGGGTCTGATATGTGAGTACCAGGACCCGAACAAAGGAGAGACCAAATATCACACGTTCCTAATATTATTACTGTTTCTTATGTTCTTATGTTATTCTTGTCCCTTTCCCATCGGCGTCCCACAACACCGACAGTTCACGCTGGAGCCCGCACTTCCAGTAGAACTCATCCGAACTCCGATACGCGGGTACCATTATTCGAACAGGGGAGAGACCAAATAACACATGGTCCAGGAGTCATCATTGTACAGGTATGTGTGTGTGTGTAATGGCACTGAGGATGTTTATCACACTAACACCAGGCGGTACAGGCAGGAGGGAGAAAGTAGCCCTTCAGATTCAAGAGGTGGCCCCCATGGATTCAAGAGGTGGCCCCCACCACGTGTGTGATGTGGCACTTTGCTCCATGAGGCACTTTGCTCTGAGGGTAGATACAGGAGGTAGCCCCGCAGATTCAAGAGGTGGCCCCCACATATTCAAGAGGTGGCCCCCACACGTGTGTGGTGTGGCACTTTGCTCTGTGTGGCACTTTGCTCTGCGTGGGGAATGGATTCTAGAGGTGGCCCCCACGGATTCAAGAGGTGGCCCCCACCATGTGTATGGCGTGGCACTTTGCTCCGTGTGGCACTTAGTTCCATTCAGGAACCGCCGGACGCTAGCACGATTGTGGGATACATCCTCGTCATCCCGACACCAGGCATGTTCTGCCGGACGCCGGTCTGACTGTGCTATTAACAAGAGCATGAGTACAGGAAATACAAGAGTACATGAATACAGGAGTACAGGAATACAGGAATACAGGAGTACAGGATTACCAGATGTCTGGTAATAATAATCATGCATATGCCAGGTAATACAGGAGTCAGGTGCCAGGTATCAGGAGTCATGTATATCATGGTAAGTATCGGTGTTATATATATCAGGTGGCAAGCATAGCATGTCAAATATCAGTGTTAGATATCATGGGTCAAATGTAGCATGGTAAATACTGGTGTCATATATCAGGGTCAGGTATAGCATGGTAATATCGGGATCAGATACT
This sequence comes from Agave tequilana, assembly GCA_038442645.1. Taxonomy (NCBI): domain Eukaryota; kingdom Viridiplantae; phylum Streptophyta; class Magnoliopsida; order Asparagales; family Asparagaceae; genus Agave; species Agave tequilana. Next base: position 94,490 of record JAVJIF010012119.1, on the reverse strand, counting down.
AAGTGTCAAGTATAGCATGGCAAGTACAGGTGTTATATATCATGTATCAACTATAGCATGACAAGTGTCGGTATCATATATCATGTATCAACTATAGCATGGCAATTACCGGTGTCAGGTATCATATGATAAATATAGCATGATAAGTACTGGTGTCATATGTCGGGGTCTAGGTATTTATACCACATGAAAGCATATCATATACCGGGTGTCAGGAGCAGGTGTCAAGTGTGACATATCAAGAATCAATGTCTAATATAAAGTGATAAGTGTAGCAAGACAAGTACCGGTATCCGGTATCACATATTACATATAGCAGGTATATATAACAACACAAGAATGTACTCGCATAATGATAAAGTAGATGCATGCTAAAAATAACTGTACTCGCCTGAAACCGGGTAAAATACCGGTCAGAATCCGGGAATCGGCGAACCGTTTAAGTATACCTCAAGCCACAATACATATATTAAAATATATAATTATAAATATTTATATAAATATTAAAGAGGGAATGAGAGAGGAGAGAGAGAGGAGAGAGAAACTTGTAGGAAAAAGAGAGGGAAAATGAGGTGTATATTGAAATAAAATAGGGATTTAAAGGAGAGGGGTAGTGATGTAAATAGAGGGAAGTAACTTGAGGAAAGAGGTGGGGGTATTTTAGGAAAGAGATAAAGTTTGTTTTATTTAGGGAAATGAAGAGAAAGAGATTAAAGAAAGAAAGAAAGAAAAAGAAAGGAAGGAGGAGGGAAGTGGGGTGGCCGGCCGCCGGCGGTGGCCGGCCGGCCTGGCGGCGGCGGCGGCGGCGGCGCCGGGGAGGCCGCGCGCGCGCTGGTGGGGAGAGGGAGGGAGGTGGGTTGGTTGTTGTTGTTGTTGTTGTTGTTGTTTTGATGGAGGTGATGGGTGGTGGTGGGTGGTTGTGGTGGTGGTGTTTGGTGGTGTTGGGGAGAAAGAGGAGGTGGAGGAGGTGGTGATGGGTTAGTTGGAGGGGAGAATTTGGTGGTGGAGAGGATGAATTTTGGAGAAGATGAAGGTGGGTGGTGATGGGTTTTGGGTGAAATTGAAGGTGTGGTGGTGGTGATTGGGGGTGTTGGGAAGTTGGAGAAGTGTTGTGGGGTGATGGGGGTGCGGTGGCGGCGGATTGGGCGGCGCCGGAGGTGGCGGTGGTGACGGTGGAGGCGGCGGTGGTGTGGATGCGTGAGTGGGTGAGGTTGAAGATGAAGAGTGTTTAATTGATTTGGATTTTTTTTTTGTTTGGAAATGGAATGAAGTTGTATTGATAAATAGGAATGGGGATGAAAATAATGAGATGGTGAAAGGGTGGTTGAACACTATTGAATCCATGCCCTGATCTCCCCCTCCCTTGCTGCGTTCGGTGGTGAAGGGATGGAAGTAGTTGAAGGAGAAGAAAAAAAGAAGAAGAAAAGGAAAAAGAAAAAGAAAGGATTTGTTGGAAAATAAAGGGGAGAGAGATTGGTATTTAAAAAAGGATTGATATGATGGGGTATGGGTGCTGACGTGATTGGGGGATGGGGATGTCAGGTTGACTTTGGAAAAGGGAAAGTGAAAAGAAATGGAGAGAGAGAAAAAGGAAAAATAATATTATTAAAATAAGGTAAAATTCGACTGTCTCAGAATCGTTCTGAAAAATTCTCAAAAATAGAAAATAATATTTTAAGATATCTGGTGAAATCGGATTCGAGAAATTCAATATAGATTTTAAATTAAAAATCTTAGAATCTTTCGGCGGTATCGGTCGACACCAAAACCGGTGGATTTTCGATAAATTCTGAAAAATCTCAAAAAATGAATTTAGATAGAAAAAGAAATTCTAAGAAGTAACGTGAAAGCCATTTTTGAAAATTCAATCCCATTTGAAAATTAAAAATCCGGAAATCAGTCAGCGATGCCGACCGACACCGGTTTGGAGATTTTGCAAATAAATTTCAGAAAATTTCAGAAAATCATGAAAAATCTAAAATATTGGAAAACGATATTTAAAACTTAAATCGGTCAAATCGGATTAGCAGAAAGGTCAAATCAAGTGAAGCACTAGGTTCAGGCCCCGGGTTCAGACTAGGGCTGACTCCGAGTCCACGAATCCAAATTCAATACAAAACAATCACACCAATAATCATAAAACAAAAACAAATAAAAGATAAATCAAAGAAATATGTTAGAAAAATCAGAATACGTATCTACGTACGTATTCCGGGAACGGGGTGTTACAGCATCTGTGCCATCTTTATCTCCTGAGTTCCAGTCTTTTGTCTCTTCTGAGATTCGCTCTCAGATCCAGGAGCATTAGTCTTGGATCGAGCAGCGTGACGCAGCCTTTTGTGCGGATATGGAGCAGCGAGATGCAGCCCTTCGTGCGGATATGGACTCGCGTTTCCAGGGATTTCACAATGACATGACTTACTTTGCGAACGCCATGAGATTCGTGGACTCGCAATTTGAGACACTATTTACGAAATTCGATATGCTTGGTCCAGATCCCACGACCATTTCTCGTCCTCTTCCATCCTCCGGTCCTCCATTTCCTATCAGAGACCCTACTGCTGCTCCACCTCCACAGCCCGACGTTGCTGGTATCGATCCAGAGGAGGCAGGTCTTCCTTCTTCTTCTGATGATGATGATGGTGATGAGACCATGGCAGAAGGTGATGCTGAGGAGAGTTCGTCTGAGGAAGACGATGCTGTGGAAGGTTCTTCAAAGGACGATGCTGCTGGTGGTGCTGAGTGACCTGCCCCTTTTGATGATGTCAAAAAGGGGGAGAGTTATTTGTTGAGAGAGACTCCATATTTTGTGTACTTATATTTTGTAGTATTTTCTGTTGTTGGACATCTTTATCATGTATTTTATGTTTGTGTGGACATGTACTTGTTTATGTTGGTTATGCTTTGTGGACATGTGTTTCATTTCCATTTTATGACATGAGTATTTTTATCTAGCATGACATGAGTATTTTTATCTAGCATGGATATATGTGTTGTGGATTATGTTGTGGATTATCACCCACCATTTTTTGAGATTTGTCTATGCTTGAGCATATTTTTTATATGCATGTGTTGAGGGGGAGCTTCATTTGAAGTCTCTACCCAAAATATTTGTAATAACTATATATGTTTTGTCATCATCAAAAAGGGGGAGATTGTTGGCCCAAAGGCCATTTAGCCCTATATCTTGTTGGATATTTTGATGATAACAAACCATATTTAGTTATGTATTTAACAATTTTGTTTAAAAGTATTTCAGGTTAAACAGGTTGATTTGACGGCTCCACTATCAAGACTCACAAGTTTGGACGCCGCTAAAGATGTGCATTCCCAAGCTAAGCACATTAGGAAGCTTCGGGATCAAGACATGAAGAAAAGACCAAGTCAAGATCAAGACAATGAAGAAGTCCAAGATTTGTATTTTACTTTTTTAGTTTAGACTTTTTGTCAAAACCTAGATGTTAGAAGTAGAGTTATGGGATTGTTACTCACACACACATTTTAGTTTGATTCATGGCTTCAAAAACAATTTCTATTTCCAACTTAGTTTTAGAGATAATATGTTTTGGAAATTTGTTTTAGAAACTTTAAGTTTTGGAAAAACCGACCTTTGGAAAAACAAGTTTTTATCAAAGAGATTTTTATCAAAATGTTTTAACATGTTAGGGTAGTGACATATGGTCATACTCCTATTTTTACAAGGTCCAAAACCCCAAACCACTAGACCTAAACCAAAAACCCTAGTTCTGGTTTTCTGCAGTTCTGATTTTTCAGAACTGACAGGAGCCGGTCGACCGTCCGGGTCGACCGACGTACACGCTGTGCATGTGTGTACGTCGGCCGACCGCTCCGGTCGACCGGGGCACTTACAGTGCTCTCTGTTTGTTCGGGTCGACCGGGGCGGTCGACCGTTGTCCCCCAACGGTCAGAAATTTGACCGTTGGCGGTCGACCGGCCTGGTCGACCGGCAGCTGTCAGAAAGTCTGACAGATTCCAACAGCTATATTTTCTGACAAATTTTGTTGGGATCTCACCCCAACGAATCTCTCTTGCTGTTTTACCCAGTTTTTCAACCCTATAAACAGTGGGTCACTTCAACATGATAAGATAACAATTCCAAAATAATTTTACAAGAGATTTTCATAAGAATTTCAAGTCTTCATTTTAGAAAAGATTTTCAAAGCCAAAATTTTCATACACCCATTTGAAGCCTATTCCTCTACTTCTCTCTAGATTTTGCACTACACAATCCCAAATTTCTACATCTACATATTGGTTATAGGATGTGCAAGTGAGCTATTTTGTGATCAAGTGTGATCATTTTCTTCTTGAGCGAAGTTGTAGAGGCATCGGCCTCAAGCGAGCTAGTGTGCTCCGAGTGGTGTTGCGGCATCACAAGTGATCGGACAAGTGTGTCCTTGTATTGAAGATCCGGTGGGATCGACAATAGTGAAAATCCTTCAAGTGTGAAGGCGGGGACGTAGAGCGTGGCTCGAACCTCGGAAACATATACTTGTGTTTGCGTTTGCTCGAATTTTCTCTAAATTAAAACTCCTTTGTTTCTTGCAATACTATTGTGTCTATTATCGCTTATCCTTTAATTTGTGCAATTTGTTAGTAGAATTTTTAATTCCGCATTGTTGCCATATTTCATATAGCCATCACCTATTCACCCCCCTCTAGGTGATTTCAGATTGGTCCCAAGCAACAGTGAACGGGATGTACCGTCACAAGTTGACACCCCGCTTGTTCGCACTGGGATGGCGAGATGTGAACTGTCTCTTTGGAGCAGAGTTTCTACTTGTTGCTCAGATAATCCTGCAAGTTTACATTACCTGGGTTTAACTGATCGAACACGGAGACTCAGGAAAATTGGATGTTAGCCTGCTTGGGTTGAGAAACCCTGGGCTTAACCATGAAGACTTTCTTTTGGGCTATAGGCGAAGCTAGGATAGCTTCCCTGAAAGAGTAGCTTCACAAGGTGAAGCTACTGTTTTAGCTCTGCCTTTGAAGGCGGGCTTAGCTCTGTTGTGCGGAGTTCTTCCTGTGAGCGAGACTGAAATAGCCTCGCTGTTAGCACTCAGTGGTGCTTCCTTTTTAACTTCGCGGTTAAGGTCTTTAGCCCTTAGTGCTTTGGTTTTGTCGCTAGCGGCGAGCCTAGCACGGCCCAATAGTGCTGATGATGTAAGCAGGGCTGGAGTAGCCTCGTTGTTAGCACAAAGTGCTTTAGCCCTAGCGTCGCGTGACAAGCGTGGCTTAACTCTGTGAAGAGCTGAAATAGTCTTACAGTCAGAAACTATTTTAGCTTCGCAGGAAGCTGAATCAAGAGATCTATCTCTAGCCTCGCATGGGACTACAGCTTTTGCAATCCACATAGCCTTAGTAGAGGTTGTTTTAGGTTCACAAACCTTTATAGCTTCACGCACAGTGTTAATATGCTGGGGCATGGCTATGTTAGTCTCTGCTAAGACTGTGCTAGACTCACATAGTGCCCGTTTATCTCGCCTGAGGCTGTAATAGGCTTACAGAGAGCCTTATTTGTCTCAACAGAGACTTACTTCGAAGAGTTAGCCAAAGAGGCTCTGGCTACGCTGACCTCCTTGCGCACATGTAGGGGGCTTGTGCTACCCCCAGATAGAAGTTGTTCAAACCTCTCTTTGTCAAAGTGAATGACCAGCGTCTTAGCAATAAACTAGAAGGTCTGATCGTCATATTGCGACACTTGATTCTTAACAGTGGAGAATACAGTTCCCTAGTGGAGTCGCCATCTTATTTGCCATTGATTTTGCAAAGGGAAAAACTTACAAAAGAGATCGAGGAGCAAAATTACAAGTAATTGAAAATAAAATATAGGTAGATCTCCTCTGAGATTTCTAAGAAAATATGCCGGTAGGAATCTGATCAGTGCGCGACCACTTTATCCCTTTGACGATGCGATCTGTCAGACAATCGAACTGCCTCCTAATAGGATTCTCTTCTCGCTTGGTTTGGGGAATCGGAGAACAAAGGATCGGTAGAGCCCTCTTTCTGCTTCTCGAGCCAATCTCCTTTCTCTCCTTGCCCGTCTCTCCTCTCCGTGTGCCTCTGGTAGGCTATTTATAAGGGGGAACAGGGGTATAATCGCCCTCTAAATCTGAAAACAGATTGAATCAATCTGTTTTGCATCCGTAAAGTAGCCTTCTTGCGAGACTAGAAACAGCTTCTGTGAAGCTAGGAATAGCATGTAGTGCCAATCCCTTGATTCGCTCTGCTAAATGAGGGATACTCCCTTGATCCTCTCTAGTTAATTGAGAGATCTCCCATGATCTTCTTACCTAGTTGGGAGAGTCAAAAGATCATGGCAGGCAACTGTCAAATTTGATTTCAATCAGCATGATCTCATCTGGAGATTAATTTCATCTGGAGATTTAATTAGTCAAAATGACTATAAAGGACTCACAGCGGAGTCATTGCGTTGAGCTCATAGCGGAGCTGGAGAAGCTTCTAGTGAAGCTAGAGGAAGCTCTCAGGGGAGCTAGATAAAACTTGTGGCGAAGCTATCGGTCAACCTTTTACGCGGCTGCATGGAGCTTCGAGTGAAGCTAACTTTCTGCAGAGTTAACTGAGCATTACCAGGCGCAGTTGTAAGTTAGCTCACAGCGAGGCTATGAAGGAGCTTCTTGCGATGCTAAGCAACTTTGGTTTCTCATGCGAGACTTATCTCATGGGTTCGTGCGACACTGAGTATCGAGCTAACTTAGTGTCTCTGGACCTGCTTGGGCCTTCTCACGGGCTTTTAAGGATAATCTTGGCTTACTGTCTGCTTCACTGGATCAGTAGAATCCAAGTTGCTGATTCGTCCCTTTGAGATTGGTGAAGAACTAGTCATCAGCCTGTCTGCCACTTGTCTTTTATAGATGTCAATAAGTTAGACATCGTTCAGGCCAGTTAGGAATCTTGTCTTTTTTAGAGTGTCAACAGGCCTATGACAAGCTAACTCGGTCGACCGGTTGGTCGACCGTAATACCCCCAAACTGTAAAATTATTTTTTTTTATTTTAATGTTAATTTTCTTTTTAAAAGGAAATTTGTAACTAATATATAGTAACATATAAAACTTGAAAACATTGGTAAAATTATATAGGCATGCAAAACACATAAGATTAAATTTTCATTTCATTTTATTTTATTTTATTTTAGTATCAAAATTTTTTTATTATTTTAATATTTATGCAATAAATTTGAGATATTGAAGCCGAATACCCTTTAAGGTTCTGAACTTCTCCTCGACATTCCTCTAGTAAGAGTTGAGGTGCACAATTGCTATCTCTATTTATTTGCTTAATTTTGGTTAAATAATTTTTCATTTTGACAGTATATGTTCTTATAGAAGTATTTACAAAAAAAATACTTAATAAATGAACAAACAAAATATGACTAGTATAGGAATAAAAGCAAACTAAATACACAATCTCAACTATAGTCAAGATAAAAAAAAAATAAGGATATGCAAGTATGCATAATTAAAGCAAATTATCACAAAATGAACTAGCAAATCTCATGCATGTACAAGTCTAGCTAAAAATCTTAAGCGGAGAAGCTACCAAACCACGGGCAATCTCCAAAATAGGTGCCTCTTTGATAGTGATGCAAGTGACGATTTGTTTATTAAGCTTTGCTTCATCCACCACTGACTGAGTTTTACCTGCACGCAAAAATAAAATATTAGATTTAAAACAAGATGTGCGAGATGCTCAATACTAATCCGCGGTAGCAAGGCTATGCGGGTCGTGATCCTCAGGGAGGGACTGCGATGGAAGCGTTAAGCAAGTTATCTCCTTTTTTTTTTTTTTATTAATACGAGAATATTAGTTATGTTAGAAAGAAGGTGGTATTTACAATGAATCGGAAAAGAAAGAATTGGGAGATAGTGATTTAATCTACAAAAATAGAATAAAAGAAAAGAAAAGAAAACTAACCTTGGTTGGAGAAAATATGTGAAAACCTAACACTTCTACCTTATTTCGGAGCATTGAACGCATAAACCATGGGATCAATCTCATTCCGCTGTTCGCATTAGATCATCAAGCCTTGGGCAAGTATGAATTGATACGCCTCGAGGAGGAGAACATCTCTATGGAATATCGTTGGCACCACCAAGATTTGTTATACTTGTGGTTCGGTAATCGCTTGCATGCTCATCAAAGATCAACAGAAATAAAGTAGAAAAGAAAAAGAAAACAAAAAGAAAAGTAAAGCAATGACATAAATAAAAATAAAAATTACCTTCATTACTTGATACAATGGAGAAGAGAAGCATACATCAGTGTCACCCTCAACATAGCCATCTCCCTCTCTTGAAAATAAAAAGAAAATCTAACCTAGAAGAAAGAAGAAAAACCCTAAAAACCCTAACTTTGGCCCTTTGCTGGACGCTGGACTCTCTGTACGTTGCACTGCAGGGGGTATTTATAGGTGCAGAGGGGAGAAGAGTCCTGGATAAAGCTGTACACGAAATCCGGTGCCCTATCTCATCTAAAATGCCGCAAAATTGCGGCTTTTGCCGCAATTTTGCGGCAATATACTGGCAGATTGCCACGCGCTTTGGCGCGTGGCTTCTCCTGGTCCGTCCATGTGGGCGCCTGCTTCTGGAAGTATGATCCTGGCTCTTCATATTGGGATTTTGAGATAACTTGATAATCAAGTTACCTAGATTTTGAATTCTCCCAATCTCTTTTAAACGAATTTCCTTATCTCTACACTCTTTTCATTCTTATCTGCAAGAGTTAGGGTTGGGTAGAAGTCTATCCTTCCCTCATCTTTGATATTGCAACTTTAGCCCTTTGTGTATTTGCACTTTGACAATCTGCTATTTGCACTTTGACTCTTGGGCTTCAAATATGGGCTTGGATCTGGGCTTTGGGCTCTTTAAGCTTTATTTATTATTAAAATAATAATTCGAGGCCTGCACACAATAAATTACAAATTATTAATAAATGTGCAGAATTAAATGAATAAATATGAAAATGTGATGGTAAATGTTATGATAAAAATGCACTTTTGACTACCAATCACACCCCCACACTTATCTTTTTGCTCGTCCTCGAGTAAAAACAAAGAAAAAGAAAAAGTTAATCTAACCTAACTCACTTTCGTAGGAATCACGGTTGCACTTAGCACGTGCAACAAGCCGTTAAACCTCTAGGTTACCCTAGAGGACGAGTGTTGTCTCGTGAAGGTTTTTAGCGGATTACACCCACAAAATCCATAAAAAGAAAATATTTGAATTATTATTGAAGAGACTAAGTAGTCTATAAGTTTTAGGATCCTCATTTTTATTCATTCTTTAAACTTAGTCTTAATAAAGTTAATTGTTTTCCATTTTAGGTAAGAATTAAAATTGAATTTCTAATATAGTCTTTTTCGTTACCAAAAATCATATGCATCCTTATGTTTTTACTAGCAATTCCTTAACTTGGACTCTCATGCCTCTTTATTATTTTTATAACTTCATCTAATTTTCTTTCGTGTAAGTATCAAGGCTTCTTGAGGCCCTCATACCTAACTAATTGACTATTAGATGTGTTAATATAATTTTTTTTTTTGGCATGTATAACTCATCTAATTTTCTTTCGTATAAGTATCAAGCTTCTTGAGGCCCTCATACCTAACTAATTGACTAATAGATGTGTTAATACATGTATAATATTTCTCAGTTTTCTTAGGCTTTCTAATCCACCCATGTAGCGAACTTAAAGTCGGTGGCTCCCAAACCGGTCGGCTTTAGGGCACCAGGTGAGAAAACACCCCGCGGACTCAAATTCGAATGAACTAGGCCACAAAACTAAGGACTTTATTTTTATTTAGAACTCACCTTTAGGCGTGAATACTTATGCTTCTTGAGGCACATGTATCAGCTTAATTGGTGATTTTTTTTCTTTTTTTTTTTATGAGGCACAAGGTCTTTGTCTTAGAATCCTAGATATGCATTAGGTATGCACATTTCATTAAGGTAAAAATCAAGACTAATTATTTATTCAATTTCTCTCCTATACCTAAAATTTAAACAATTTATTTATTTTGACCAAGTTTTTAGAAATCCTAATCATGATTTTCCTAATCCTTAAACTAACTTAGATTTCTTTCAAAAAATAAGTCAAAATACTTCCTTTTTATAACATTTTTTTTTTAAATTTTTTTTTTTCAGATTTTTTTTTTTAGCAAATTTTTGTTAGTTTCTACCTATGTTAGTATGTTAGTAAAGCCCACCCCCACACTTATCTCATGCATTGTCCTCAATGTATGAATGAATGCATATATGCATGAAAAAGAACAAGGGAAGGCAGAAAATTACCTTAGGGGGTGGTTCCGGTGGTGGTCCAATTGGGCCAAGCGTTGCTACCCAATCAAGATAATGTAGTAGTTGGTGAAACCCACCAGAAATTTTCGTCTATAACCCACTAAAATATATGTATAATCATTTTTTAAAATTTTCACCCCATCAAATTTCCATAATTCATAATTAGTTTCATAGTCAATTGTGTCAACCTCCTTGTCCCAAAATGGAGTATGAAAAGATGGAATTATTGACTTGGATATTATAGGTGCGGGAACGAATACCGACTCAGGGAAGAAGCTCAAATCAAGTAAGGGCTCAGGAGTCGGGCTAAGTTCAGGAAGTGGGTCCAAATCAATAAGTTTAAGCTCAAATCCATAATCATCTTCCCACAATGGCATGTGACTTAATGTTGGTGATTCAAGTTCAGGAATGATAGGTGTGGGAATCAAAACTGACTCTAAAAGATTACCTAAGTCGGGTAACAAAACAGGAGTCAATAATGATTCGGGAATTTGAACTTGATCACAGATTTGAGAATCTAGGTCACATATCTCATTGGGTTCAATGTTATAAAAATCAGAACTTGCCAATTTATCCATGGGACTTTCAAAATTGCACAATTGGTCAAGTTCAATATGATCATCAATTATAGGTGACTCAATATCATGATGAATTGGAACAGGATCCAATGTTGACTCGGGAAAAGTGAAATCAGGTGGAGACACTGGAGTCATTATTGAATCAGGAAGTAAAATTGAATCATCAAGTGGGAGATCATGATCATATTCATGTTCAAGTTCTATTTCAGGAAAGGAAAAACTTGCCAAATTATCAACAATTGGAGTTTCAGCAAGTTCAAATGATGGCACTGGAGTAGAATCTTGTTGTCCAAAGCAACTTGGTTCGTCGGCTCTACGAGAGTGGTCAATGATATCAGAAATAGCCGAACGGTGAGAGCGTAAAGATTGAACCATCATATCTATATCACGATCACGGGCTAATCTAGCCTGAGTCATGGCTGCAAGCATCCCTTCATAGTTGATATGTGCATCGTGTTGTGATTGGACTTGAAAGGATGAAGTGTAATCGTGATGAAATTGTGAGTCGGTGGACTCACGCATAATCATTTCTCCGATTGATGGTAATTGTTGCTTGGACTCATGCATACTTATCATTTCCCCGATAGATGGTAGTCTATTCTGACTGGGTGGATCTAAGTATGACTCATTGAAAGAATGTGGACTGGGTGGAGACTGAGGACAAGTCGGTTGAAAATTGGACTCGGGGGACTCGAAACCCCATGAACTCTGTGACGAGTTGAAAGTATGAAATCATGGTCATAAGATGGGGGGTATGGGTTATAATTATTCAGATAAGACCATTCCGGCACACTAGATTGGTCAAAGTTATGATATGCCGGGTGGTAATATCCGAAAAATAGTTAGGTGTGTAATATGGATTAAAGTTGGAAAAATTATTATTATATGCCATATCACACCAAAACAAACAAACAATAAACAAACAAAAAGAAAAAAATTCTATCCTAAGTTAGGGTAGACCTATGACCTAGACGACTCCTAACTGGTTAGACTGTCCACGGGAGGTCGGGTGCAGATTTTGACCACGAGTTAATCAGCCAGGTCAGGGCAAGAGTGGTGGGAGGTTTTCCGTCAAAGACGTTCCTTAATTAAATAACCACCAATCTTCGGCTTTCGGCCCTCAATCCCTTTCCTAGACACTGATTTGGCAAGAGTCAACTTCCAGCACTGTTCCCCCTTAGGATAATCTCCTATTGAGTCCGAGATGTCCCTAGGGCCAACGTCTACTCTTTTTTAGTTAGGCTTGGGTTAGTGAGTGCTTGGGATATGATTTTTGGGCTAAGGAAGGGTGATGAAATCCCCACCTTATCTTGTTAATGGGTTATGCCCTTAAGATGAATTAGTGCAAGTGTACAAGATAAATAGATAAGATTCACTCAAGCAGAAAATCAACCAAGAGATGAGTCCTATTCTACATGCAATGCGTACGTACCTTGCTCCAGCACTCTTCAACAGTAAAAATAAAGTAATTGAAAAGACACGTGCCTAATATGCAAACGTCTAATCAATTTTTATTTTTTAACAACAAATAATTTACTGTTGAATTAATTAGCAGTATACAGGTATATCACAGAACAAATCAGAACAGAGCAGAAAGCAGTATTTTTAATTTGAAGCAACCTGCAAAAACTGCAGTCAGTAATTCACTACGGAGGCCGCGTTTCCGCGGCTATGGCCGCGGATCCGCGGCACTACAGTAGACTCTGGTGCTCTGCCTTCGAGGGCAGAGGCACAGAGTAGCTGTATGTCCACTGCTGCTGCTGTTTTTTCTGATTCCTGTTCTCCAAACCTGCAAACAGAAAAGAATAAAAGAATAGTTAATTTTTTTTTTTAGAGATAAAAACTTACCGTCCCTCCCCGGCAACGGCGCCAATTTGTTGACTGAGTTTTACCTGCACGCAAAAATAAAATATTAGATTTAAAACAAGATGTGCGAGGTGCTCAATACTAATCCGCGGTAGCAAGGCTATGCGGGTCGTGATCCTCAGGGAGGGACTGCGATGGAAGCGTTAAGCAAGTTATCTCCTTTTTTTTTATTTTTATTAATACGAGAATATTAGTTATGTTAGAAAGAGGTGGTATTTACAATGAATCGGAAAAGAAAGAATGGGAGATAGTGATTTAATCTACAAAAATAGAATAAAGAAAAGAAAAGAAAACTAACCTTGGTTGGAGAAAATATGTGAAAACCTAACACTTTCTACCTTATTTCGGAGGCATTGAACGCATAACCATGGGATCAATCTCAGTCCGCTGTTCGCATTAGATCATCAAGCCTTGGGCAAGTATGAATTGATACGCCTCGAGGAGGAGAACATCTCCATGGAATATCGTTGGCACCACCAAGATTTGCTATACTTGTGGTTCGGTAATCGCTTGCATGCTCATCAAAGATCAACAGAAATAAAGTAGAAAAGAAAAAAAAACAAAAAGAAAAGTAAAGCAATGACATAAATAAAAATAAAAATTACCTTCATTACTTGATACAATGGAGAAGAGAAGCATACATCAGTGTCACCCTCAACATAGCCATCTCCCTCTCTTGAAAATAAAAAGAAAATCTAACCTAGAAGAAAGAAAAAAACCCTAAAAACCCTAACTTTGGCCCTTTGCTGGACGCTGGACTCTCTGTACGTTGTACTGCAGGGGGTATTTATAGGTGCAGAGGGGAGAAGAGTCCTGGATAAAGCTGTACACGAAATCCGGTGCCCTATCTCATCTAAAATGCCGCAAAATTGCGGCTTTTGCTGCAATTTTGCGGCAATATACTGGCAGATTGCCACGCGCTTTGGCGCGTGGCTTCTCCTGGTCCGTCCATGTGGGCGCCTGCTTCTGGAAGTATGATCCTGGCTCTTCATATTGGGATTTCGAGATAACTTGATAATCAAGTTACCTAGATTTTGAATTCTCCCAATCTCTTTTAAACGAATTTCCTTATCTCTGCACTCTTTTCATTCTCATCTGCAAGAGTTAGGGTTGGGTAGAAGTCTATCCTTCCCTCATCTTTGATATTTGCAACTTTAACCCTTTGTGTATTTGCACTTTGACAATCTGCTATTCGCACTTTGACTCTTGGGCTTCAAATATAGGCTTGGATCTGGGCTTTTGGGCTCTTTAAGCTTTATTTATTATTAAAATAATAATTCGAGGCCTGCACACAATAAATTACAAATTATTAATAAATGTGCAGAATTAAATGAATAAATATGAAAATGTGATGGTAAATGTTATGATAAAAATGCACTTTTGACTACCAATCAACCACCCGGGCACCATCTCCCCCTAAGTCTTGGAGGAGGGCGACGCGCCTGTATCAATTAAGTTTGGCGTGTCCTTTAGTACCCAAATCTTTTTGGGTCCTATGGGGTTAGTATTTTCTCGAACCCAAACATTTTTATTAGTCATGTTTAATTTTGCATAACAAAATTTTGCTAAATGGTTTTTGCGGTCACAATGTGAACAAGTATATTTTTTCATACATGAATGCATACTTGTGTTGATGTGAGTGTGTATGTGTGTGTGATGCATGAGGAGCGTGTTTCCTTTGAGTTTTTCCCTTCGAAAATATAGATGGAAATTTGGTCATGTCAAATGCACACTTTTCAAAGTTGTATCTAAAACTCAATGTGTTTTTGAATTTTCAAAATTCATTTTTATTATAAGTGCTACTTGGGCTTTTACCCTTATAAGTAGTTTTATATTTTTCAAAATCTATTTTCATTTTCTCAAAAGATTTTGACAAATCATTTTTCTTATTTAAAATAATCTCAAATTTGTTCTTTAATAAATCATTTTCTTTTTTTAACCTTTTATTTTGAGCAAGGAAATTTCATATCTATTTTGTAATTCTTCAAAAAAAATGTGCTAATTCATCTATGGTTAAATCCTCATCTTCTACCTTGGAAGCTTCATCACCATGTACCATGAAGCATATGTGTGTGGTGTCGATCTCCTCTTCGGATTCTGTCTCCGATTCATCCCACGTGGCCACCATCGCCTTCTTCTTTTTTTGAAAGTTATTGGAGGTTGTAGCTTGTAAAGATGGGCAATCCGCAATTAGAGGTCCCGTCTTTTTGCAATGGAATCCCAGACTGTTTCTTCCCTTTTCTTGTCAAGTCTTCCTTGAGGTCTTCCTCTTTGGATGTTACTTTGTCTACCTTTCTTGTAGAACTTCTTGCCCACTTTTCTAATGAGCATGAAAAAATCCTCATCGTAGTCTTCCGATGATTCTTCTTCATTATAGGAGGATGAAGTCGCCTTGAAAGCTATTGCTTTCTTCTTTAGAGCCTCCCTTTCTTCTCTCACATTCATCTCCATCTCATGGGTTTTGAGATTACAGATAAAGTCAGAGAAGTCCATCTCCTCCCTATCGTTGAGCTCTTTGAGCGTGGTTGCCTTGATTTCCCAAGATTTGGGAAGAGCTCCAATGACCTTCCGAATATTTTGGTCATTGTCAATTTTATCACCTAAAGACGATAAAGCATTAGTAATCTTGGTGAAACGAGTGAGCATTTCATCTATACTTTCATTTTTAAGCATGTAGAGATTCTCATATTGAGAACGGAGCAAGTCAATTTTAGATCTCTTGACTTGCGACGTCTCCTCATGAGTAACGATAAGAACATTCTAAACTTCATAAGTAGATTTGCAATCAATCACACGAGAAAGATCATCTTTATTTAATGCTTGTGTAAGTGCATATTGGGCTCTAGCATTGGCCTCATAGTCCTTAGCGGTTGCTTCGGACCCTGTACTCTCATCATCGTGAGGTTCAACAAATTCTTTGGTAATGAATTTTGCAATTCTAACTCCTAAGGACTTTAGGAGTAGGTTCATTTTGACCTTCCAAATGAGGAAGTTCAACCCATCAAATTTGGATAGAGATTTGATACTAGAGAAGTCAAGTGATGCCATGAAAACAAGTTTAGTGCACAAACAAATAAAAATGCAACAAATAAATATGGCCAAATAAGAAGGATCTCCCTAAGGTAGTTAAACCAAAAGCTAGGGTTAGGCTCTGATACCAATTGAAAATCACCTAAGGGGGGTGAATAGGTGATGGCTATACTTAAAGGCAAATGATGCAGAATTAAAAACAAATTAGCAATAAGTAATAACAATTAAATAGATCTTGCAAAAGAGTAATAATATTAGTGCAAGTAAAAAGAGAGTAGAGTTTAGAGAGATTGTGGATAATCACAAACATAAAAATATGTTTCGAGATTCGAGCCACTGCTCTACGTCTCCGCCTTCAACACGATGAAGGATTTTCACTATGATTGATCCCACCGGATCGTCAATCGATTACAAGTTCTCACTAGAACTCTTCGGACACACTTGTCCTTTCTCATGGTGTCACAACACCAACTTGGAGCTTACTAGCTCGCTCGAGGCCGCAACCTCTACAACATCTTAATTGAAGAGAACGGTGATCAACACTTGACCACAAAGATAGCTCACAAGCATAACTCTACAATTAATATAACTCTACAACTAAGATGAGGAAATGAAACACTTGGAAATGTATAGTGCTAAATATCAAGTAAAGAAGTAGAGGAAATGGCTCAAGCTAAAAACACTAAAGCTTTGGAAATAGTTGGCTCAAGAAAATTCTTTTTTGCAAAGAGGCTAAACTTTGAAAAACTTGATATGAGGATTGTAAATCTTGTTTTTGAGTTGTTTCATACTCTCCCTATTTATAGGGGATGAAAATGAGGTTAGAAAACCCAATAGATCCGTTGGGAGAAGACCCAATAAAAAATAAAACAGAAACTAGTCGTTGGGAGCCAACTCAGCAGATTTCTCTGCTGTCGATTGACCGGGTGGTCGACTATCAACGGTCAGATTTCCAACCATTGGGAAAGCGGTCGATCGGGCAGTCAACCGTGAATCCAAAACAGAGAGTTAAAACTCTCTGTCGGTCGACCGGGAAAAATAGAGAGCACTGCTCCTGCTTCCGATCGACCGAAGTGCACTCGTGCACTTTGGTGAACATCGGTCGCGCCTATCGACCGATAGAGTAGTTCAACTCTGCCAGCGGTCGACCGGCTGAGGACCAAAATTGGATTTTGTAAATCTTTTTGAAGTCAAAATTTTCCAATAAATTTCTTTTAATATGTAGATATAAAATTTAGTTCTAGGTCTTTGAGTAAGTAGAGTGTGATCATAAATCAACACCAAATAATTTAGAACTATATTTTGATAAAAATCTTTTCTAAAAACAAAAACTGGTTTTTCAAAAACTTATTTTTCGAAACCTGATTTCTAAAACTTTGTTTTTCTGAAACTCGGTAAGAAATCAGGTAATAAAATTTTGTATGAAAATACTAAAGGATTATGAAATATTTGTGTGTGATAATCCAAAAGCTATTAACTTCTTTCATCTTAGTTTTGACAAATATCTATATATCCTAACTAAAATGAAAAACGGTAAGATACAAATCTTGAAACAGTATTCTTGATATCCTTGATCCTTGAGCTCTTCTAGTGTACTAGGCTCTAAGATCTAAATCTTCTTGGCTCCCAAATGTGTGAGTCTTGTGTTGAAGCCAAAATGTAACATAATATTTTTCCTGAAACTTAATTAAACACTTTTGTTAATACCTAACTACATATGGTTTGTTATCATCAAAACTAAGGGCAAATGGCCTTTGGGCCAACAACATGTCATATCAAAAGTTATTCTTTTAAGATTGCTTATGACGAAGACATCATTGCTGAATGGTCGATTAGCGAAATGGACCATATTACTTTCCCTGTATAAGATGCAACTCCTGCCACAAAAAGCTGTGAAGGGACAGACAGTGGCAAGTTTCTTGGCAGAACATGCAGATTCAAGAACGATCAAACTTTATGAAGATCGCCCAGGTGAGATCGCTGAAGTCTGCATGTCCTAGACATCTTTCGAAGAACATGTATGGCAACTCTTCTTCGACGGCGCATCAAGAACGGGTCCTCGAGGAAATATCGTAGCGGGAGTGGGGTAGTACTTCTTTCCTTACAGAACTACATAATCCTTTATGGATTCTCATTAACTGAGTCATGTTTTAATATGTAGCGAAATATAATGCTCTCTTGATCGCGATGCAAATTGCCGATGAGATTGGTGTTAAAAATCTCGAAGCATACGATGATTGAAAGCTCATCACCAATCAGATTTGCGGGGAGTACGAAGTCCGACATGAAGACTTAGTGCCCTATAACAATGCAACCATCTACATGGCAGAGGATTCAAAAACCTTTACATTGACCATGTACCTCGCCAACAAAATACGCATGCAGATGAACTACATCCCTTGTCACTTCCTTGGCCCTTCTAGCTAGAACGACAGAGAAAGTACTCGTTCACAACCATGACTTGTACTGTCCAAGATTCTCCCTTGAAGACAACTAAAAACCAACATGAGACCGTCAAGTCAAGAAGCTTTAGAGACTTTAGCAGGTCCAAACCTCAGAGATTAGCGATTTTCAAACATCGACTATGCCTTGTACGGTATAATACCCGATGACCCTAAAGAGGCGGTCGCCATTAGAAGGAAATTCTATTACAATGTGATCACACAAACACTGTATCCCTAATTGCATGGTGAAATCCTCCTCTGCTGCCTAACACATAAAGAGACACAGAAGGCACTCAAAGAGGCTCATGACGGTATGTGCGAAGCTCACCAACTTGATCCAAAGCTTGGAGATCGACTCCAAAGACTAGGATATTATTGGCCGAAGATGATCCCTGACGCCATCGCTTATGCTAGGCGATGCAACACCTGTCAGATCCATGGCGACTTTATTCATCAGGCACCCAGACATCTCTATCCTACGACTTCTTCCTGGCCATTTGCGATATGGGAATGGACATGGTTGGTCCTATCAGCCTACCTTCATCTAAAAGATATCGGTTTATCTTAGCCATAACCAATTACTTCTCCAAATGGGTGAAAGTCCCTCTAAAAGAAGTGAAGACATCTGATGTGATCCAGTTTATCAAACATCAAGTAATCTACCACTTTGGCGTATCACGACGGATTGTCCACGATAATGGGCCTCAATTCGTTAGCCAAGTGTTCTAGAGATTTGCAATAAGTTCAAAATTCAAAGTGTGTCTTCAATGGCACACTACCTGGCTGCTAATGGCCTTGCAGAAGCTTTTAATAAAATCATTGGGAAACTTCTCAAGAAGTTCATCTTAAAAGTCAACGGGACTGGGACGACAAATTAGGTGAATGCTTGCGGGCTTATCGCACAGCAGTGAGAACCCCTACGAAAGCTACACCATTCTCTTTAGTGTACGGGTGTGAAGTCGTACTCCCACTAAAAATTCAGATCACATCTCTGCGCATTGCTTTGACAACAGAGATTATAGATGAGAGAAGCATCGACCGTGACTCGAGGAGTTGGAAGTTTTGTACGATAAACACCTGCAAACTCAACAGCAAATCAGCTTTATCAAACCCTAATTTTTAGAGGCTTCAACAAGAAAGTTAAGGACCGAACTTTCAAGAAAGACGATCTCATCTTGGCTATCAGAAGACCCATGGTAATGACACATAAGACGAAAGGAAAATTTTAACCCAAATGGGAAGGACCATTTGTGATAGAGTCCGTCTATCCAAATTGAGCATATCGCCTGATAAATGCAGAAGGCAATATACTTATGATGTCGATTAAGAAAAAAATTCTTGAAGAAATACTACCCTTGATCATGTTAATATTAAACCTCTGATCATTAGGTCATGTATATATGGCGCTTGCATTAAATGCATTCCCCTACGACAGAATCTCGATTGATGACCATGTTCTGCTCAACATTGTAATATCCCTAGTTAGAAATACTGTATTTTTATTTCTCTAAAGTATTTATTTTGATTTACTAATTATTTTATTAACTTAATTTATTATTTTTTCATGTGATTATTATTATTATTAAAAATGCAAATTATTTTTAAGATAGTAAATGGTATTTTTGCTTTATATATTATTGCCATTATTTTCTATCAATATTTTTAGTTACTTATTACTATTATTTTTATATTTACCATTATTATTATTAATTGTTATTTAATTATTACTACCATTATTTCATTAAGGTTATTATTTATTATTATTAGTGTTATTGTTATTATTTTCTTATTCTTGTTATTATTCTTAATTATTATTGTTACTACTATTATTACTATCATTATTGTTACAATTATTTATTATTATTAGTGTGGTCGTGTAATGTAATTGGCATTATTATTATTAATATTTTGGTTAAGTAATGTTGTTTTTAATATTAGTACTATTATTATTTTGTAGTGGTATTTATAATATTTCTTTTCCCTTGATTTCTATTCATGCCATATTCCTTGATCCAACCCATTTTCATATCCCATTACCCTTTATCCTATTACCCATTTACCCATTTGGATCCAACCCGAAACCTACTATCTCAGACCCATTAACTAATCCTATATAATCTCTCTTATATTTCCTAACCCTAACCCTAATCAAGTTAGCTTCCATCTCCTCTTCACAGCCGCCCGACACCCCACGCCCACCCTCCATTCGAGCCCACCTCCATGCCCATGCCGTGAACAACCCCCACCCCCCATGTGCGGTAACAACCTATAGTAGCCCGAAACGCCGGCAACACATCCTTTCTCCTCGCAGCGCATCCACAGCCGGATCCCCTCCTTGCCCGCACCAATCATGCCGGAGCTCCTCCACCATCCACCTCCGCACACCACCAATCTCCATGGTCTCCCCCTTCTCCATGGCGCAACAACCTCGAGCCCCCCTGTTCAGCCTAGGCAGCTCCCCCATAGCCTCTCCTCCTCCACCGCCCTGCGCAAGCTACCAACCGAGTAGCCTTCTCATCCACTCACCATTGGTCGCTGCTCCCCTTGTCGTGCCCTTGTTGGGTGAGCCTCCTTTTTCCTTTGGTTTTGTCTAAGATAATGCATGTGTGTGTATGAGTTATTAAGTGTTATGAAGATATTTACATGTTTAGAATTTTACATATTAATGTGTGTTTATTTCATGTGTGGATGATATCTTCCGTCTCTTCGTGAGACGCCGTTGATCACTGTCGACGAGCGCGAACGCACCCACGCCCTTTACGGTGATATTCTCTATCCAACGACATCCTCCGCGCCCCTGACGCCTCCCCTAGAGCCTCCTCAGTGCGCCGCAAGTCACCCCGATGTTAGTTCTATATTTTTATGTGCAAGGATAAAGTTGTAATAATTGAGAAGTTTATTAAATGTGTAAGGGTACAATTGTAATTATTCGAAAGTGTAATAATTTTGAAGTTTAATTAAATTTATAAGGGTTTGTTGGTAAATATATATGCATGCATGAATTATGTTGGTAGGTAAATGTGTAAATATGTGTACCAATGCGTTGTAATGAAATAGGTTAGTGGTTGCATGAATTTATATGCATGCATGCAAGTGTGTGTGCGTGGGTAGTTGTGTACGTGTTTTAATGTATGCATGTATGTATGTATAGTGTATGCATGGGTATGTATATGTGTGTGTTGGTATTTATTTAAATATGCATGTATGTTGGTGTATGCGTATACTCGTATATGTATGTGTGTGGGTATACGCGTATGTGTCTGTATGCATATGTGGGTGTTAAGCATGTATTTATATTTATATGTATGTGTTGGTTGCGTGCTACAGTGTTTCGGACCCGTTCGGTGAGATTCGAACCCAGCTACAGGATATCCGGACCCGATTCGGATTTGTGATCGTTGTGGACCCGATACAATAGTGATTCGAAGACGGATCCATGGGATGATCCATAGATTAGTATCGGTTCGTGCAGTGAAGACCAGACGGCGATTCGAATGCAATACCTCGTCATTTCATGGAGTGTTCGTTCATATGTATTTACCATTGTTAGTATACATTTACATATTGCTCTTATCATTTCATATGACTTTCTGTTATATTTTATCAGTTTGATGTTTGTATCACTTCATGAGATATCTATGATTGTTCACTTTAATTACATAGTTGATAGAAGCTTATATTGATGTCATTTCATTTGTTGATAGTTTGTTGCTTTGGCTTAGGCCTAGTTTTGATGTATCTTAGATAATGACTCATTTTGATCTACTGGTTAGTTAGCCCAGATCATATTTGAGGACAGATGACATATTTCATGTAGAGTACTTCTTAGACTTATTATTTTATCATTTGGTAATAACTTAGGTGATGATTCATTTGGGTATTGATGACGGACTTGTTATGATGTTACTTTACTAAGAAATTGGATTACTTGATATGCTTGGATCAGTATATGGACTTCGTTAGAGTTTGGGTCGAACTGGGATTTATGTTATTTATATTAGATATTGATCAATATTTAGATGTGACTGTTTTAGTTGGGTTGTGATTTGAATTGATCTTGAGTTTGAGTTGATCTGAAATTTTACATTCTTTATAACGAAGCCTGATCTGCATTAAGATGAGATTGACGTAGTTGGATTTATAGTTGAGTATTTGAGATTTATTTAGATGATATCTTGTCGATGTTGAATATCAGAAGTAGATATTGTAGATTACAGTTGTTTGAGAATGTTTCCTCTTTAGATATGATTTCGGTATGTTTGACCTACCTAGTTAGTCTCAAGGATATACCATGCGCTTCATGTTTAGTTATTGATTACTTCAGTTAATAGAGATTGAGCTATTATGATAGTGATCTATTTGATATTGGTGATCTTGTACTTCAGAGTTATCAGATAGTAGTCATCACTTTATCAGTTATTGGTGAGACATTTCTTGGTGAACATATGATGTGTTTAGAGTTTATAGGAGTTGGTAGATATCTTTATCAGTTACCAGTTGTCCGTGACACCATTGTGTTAGTGGCTATATCTCCAGTATCCTATTTCAGATGTCAGATATCAGTTGTCAGTTGTCAGATTATCAGCTAGTATTGACATCCACAGTTATTGGAGATATCAGTTACTATTACATATTAAAAAATTGATTGCTTATTAATAAAAGTCACCATAACCTGGGGAACAGGGGTAATTGCCTGATGTAGCATGTCGTGTATTTTGGAAGGACTTCTTATGGTACCGAGTTGTGGGTTCTAATCATGAGAAACCAAGGTAGTACTGGCTACCTATTCAGTTGTCAGGGCTATGCCGGATTACGGTGCCACATTAGTTGTCTTTTCTGTGGGGCTGTGGTCTTTAGATATTAGAGCCTCGTGGCTTATCTTGGTTCAGCGCCAGGGTGTTAGACCGTGGTACCGGGCATGCACGATACTCTTTCAAAACACATGCACTACATTGGCAGGCATTACATCACCGATAACTTTGTTTGATATGTGAGAAAAACGGCTGTGGTATGGGACATAACTAAGTACTATATTAGTTAGGTTAATAATAACCAACCAGACTAGTGACATATACTAGGTTACACATCTTGACCTCAGTTGTTTGTTTACAATTATAATAGTTGCCTTATATCTTCATTCATGTTGTTATGCAGTTATCCTTCAGTTATTTATTTATCATGTTATTTAGTTATCTTATATCTGCAGTTATTCTTGTTATTATTCTGTGCACATTGTTTATATGCACGAGTACTCCTCTTTACACACACACACTCACCAGGTCGCTTTCTGACGACCCTGAATTTGTACGTCCAGATATTGGACGCTTTGTTTCTATTGTGCAGGTGTTCGATGAGATTGTACGCTTCGCGAAGAGCTGGAGCTTCTCCCTATTTGATTCCGGTATTCTTATCTTTATTGCCTTCATATTATTTCCTGATTCTCGTTATATCAGATTCAATTGTTATTCCAGTCATTATTTATATGATATCATGCGTGGACGCTTATATGTGATATTGTAGTAATCATGATTTATTACAGTTAGGATTTATAACTTATTTTGGGTTACTTAAGGCTTAGCGCGTATACGTGAGATATTTTTCTTGCGTATATGTGTCGCTGACTCGCATCGCGTCTCCGCTTCAGCGTATTTTGGGAAGCGGGGCGTGACAAACATAAGCATAATAGTCCTCATTGGTCAACGCTAGTTGACTATGTTCTGTTCAACATGAGCATAGTAGTCCTCATTGATCAACGGTTCTCTGTAGTCCTCATTGATCAACGGTTGTTCGGCTATGTTACGCTTAACATGAGCATAATAGTACTTATTGATCGACAACTATTCGGCAACAAGTGAGACTAGCGTCAACGATCAAACATCGCTGGAAATCTAATCGGCATGTAAGAAGCTGGTTAAGAGAATTATGAGGTGAACAGTACATGAGAACCCAGTCCAATCCTCGACATAATTAAGCCAATAAAGGCAAGCTAACTGGATATTAGTTTTGTCACTCTCCTTTAGAATTTATCAAAATCCAACGCCCTCAATGGCTAAGGATAGAAAAAATATTGGCTTTTAAATCCATAGAAATTTTCGATAATTCATCATGCTGAGGAGAATAGCATGGCTAGCCTAACTCAAACGGCAGTTAATAAATGCATACCAAATCTGTTGATAGCTGAAGGTTTGCTAAAAATTTTAAGGGACTCGATCCCGCCTTTCCCTCCAAATCCCTTATCAATTCCCTTCTATAAAATGGTAGGACCACAAAAATACCTATATCTATTTCTCCGGTGAAATGAGCTCAGACTTGTCACGTTAACAGTAAACCACTGATAAGCCATTTTTCTCGATCCCCAGTGGAGTTAATCAAGTTAATATTAAACCTCTAACGATAAAATTTCACTAAATATCCACTTAGAACCTCTCTATTGTTATGTCAAATGACAAACCTCTCACACCCCTAGAAAATTAATGTTCGTCAAGTTAATATTACACCTCTGGTAATTCATTCCATTTTCCACCAAAATTCCCTACCAATTCCCTCCCATGGAATGGTAGGTCCACAAAATCATCACTGTTCGTTAACACCACACCTCTAACAGTGAAAAGTTTTAATACTCTCAACGAGTATGAACTTCCACTTGACGACTCCCTTACATGGAGTCACAAGTCTTCAAAATTGTCAAGCTAACACTACACCTCCGATAATCTAAACTTTACTTGTCAATTCCCTAAATAGAATGAAAAGTCCTCAAAATTGCTCATATTACAAACAAACTCTTGTCATGTTAACATTACACTTGTGATAAATTACTGTTAAGTTTAATATCACACCTCTAACATGACCAAGTTGCTGTCAAGTTCAACATTAAACTTCTGACAGTTACTTCTCTCAGGCTCCCATATCAAGGCTGAGTCGAGTGATGCTAAATTTAACATCACACCTCTAGCATCTAGTTAATTGTTAAGTTCAACACTACACCTATGACAATGACTTTTTCCTTGATCTTTCGCATCGAAACTGAGATGACCAATGCTAAGTTCAAAATTACATCTCTAGCATTACCTCCACTATTAAGTTCAACACTATACCTATGACAGTGGTATCTTCAGTTTTCCCATGAAACTGAAATTCCTGTGGGGCTGAGTTAATATTACACCTCTAGCTCACATCTTATTAAGTTAATATTACACCTCTGACAAGATTTAATCTAATCTGTTAATCACACATCTGACTGTAAAAGAAATACTCAGATCCCCGTAGGGTCTAGTCTCACTTGTTATTCTCGTCAGTAGAATGGCACGTCCACTTAATATCACACCTTTAATAATGTTCTCTTTAATCCTCAACGGAGTCTTAATTACGTTAATATTAAGTCTTTGATGATATACTCTATCGTGATCCCCTGCAAAGTGAAAACTTCACTTGTTATTCTCTTTTATAGAGTAACAAGTCCACCAAACTTGTTCAATTACAAGTCTAGTACGCACCGTCAAGTTAACATTACACCTTTGCTGTAGTTCCTTCAAAATCATTAATGGATCTGTCCATACTTGTTATTCTCATTCATAGAATAACAAGTCTATAAACCTATTCTACTCCTGTCAAGTTAACATCACACCTCTGACTGTAACTTTTTTTTTTAAAATTCTTTAAATGAAAATTTTCAACTTTGAGTTCCTAAGTTTAATTTCACACCTCTAGCAAATCAAAGATAATTTCATTTACTTGTTTGATTTTTAACGCAAAAAAAAAGTCAAGACAAATAAGAAGGCAGAAAAATGTCACTTTTATTGATATTCTAAAATGTGAAAATGATACAAAATGCTCTCTTATCCAATAAGATTGAGTGTTACGACAAAAGAGTACAAAGAAGTCCCTCTTGCTCAGCGAAAGTTTAAATCACTCCTTGAAATATTGAAGATATACAAAGCTTATCTTCTTAACTGTGGTCAGGAACAGTAGGTCAACTTTCTCTTCTCTTGAGAATAACGGTGTTCCTCGAGGTTGAAATGCAACAAATCATTCTAATTCTACCTAACCAACTGGTGCGAAGGTCTTCACAAGACCATAATCCTTCTTTAAGAGGAGGTTTCGCCACCAGAAAGTCATCCAATGAGCATTGGTTCCTCATCACTATCCTTCTCTAAAAATGATTGGTGAAGGGAGGATCCGAGACCTTACTGGTGACGTCCCCTTTCCCGTGACCTTCAAATGGGTAATGCTCATTATATTGAGGAGGGATCCGAGACCTTACTGGTGCATCATGCCCAATAATGTCTTGATGGGTTTCGAGAATCGTGCGAATCTTCCTTACCCTTGGACAGAAGTTTTGATTTATTAAGTGGTCGCCAATTGAACAAACTGGCCATTTCATGTCTACCTCAATGGACGCGACAAAGATATTGGAGCCAGCACCACCGATATGGCCAAGACTTGCAAGAAAGAAAAATCCGAGGGTTAAATTTCTGCGAAGATAGAAAATATGAATCTGAATGCATAACCTAACATGAGACTCACGTCTGATGATCAAAACGTGAAGCATATATTAAGGGCGCAGACACGAGTCTTAAAAATTTCTAAGTCATGAACTCCAGACTGGAGTCTATACACAAGACCCACGTTTAAGGCTTCAAGATGTAGAGTTCACTACGCTCTGCAAAGACACAAATATGGATCCAAATGCACAGCCCAACATGAGATTCACATCTGATGATCGAAACATGAAGCATATATTAAGGGCGCAGATGCGAATCTTAAAAAAATTTCCGAGTCATGAACTCCAGACATGAGTCTCATACGCAAGATCCACGTTTAAGGCTTCAAGACACAGAGTTCACCACGCTCGCATCTGAAGATCTCAAAAGATGCAAAACTCGGTACTCAGAAGTCAACAAGCTCCGTTTCATCAACTAACGCGAGAATCGTGTTTGCAAATCATGGATGCATGGATCTCAAATCGACTTCTAAACATCAATAAATATTTTTAGAAGTTTCAGGAAGAGATCAAGAGACAAATTCTTTTCATAATCGGTGATGACAGAGCTTCGAGGAAACAAAGCCTTGTCATGAATGGTAATGGCAAAGGCCATTTCCCAGGTGAAGAAAAGTTTTCTGAAGGGCAGACATCATCCGTCAAGATACGGCCATGAAAGTACCAGAAGAAATGCTTTTCTATTTTGAAAATCACTTAACAGTGATAGTCTTCAAAGAAGATTGCAAGAAAGCATTACAACTTTGAGTTCTTTTAAGAACTTTGAAAGTTCTTCAGGATGCATGCCCGGAGAAGAAGACTTTCTAAGAACTCTAAAAGTTCTTCAGCGTATATGCCCGTGAAGAAAAACAGTCAGGATGAATGACAGTTAAGAGGCCCATGGCCTATTTATAGGATCGCTAATGGCCTTAATTAATGACATAAAAATAAAACCAAAATTAAAGGGCAATTAATAGCCTTAATTCGCAGCACGAATTTCAAATCAGTCTGAGCAAGACACGTGGATATTTATCCTGAGAAATCCCAATAACATTTGGATTTTCAATCCGGACATGCATCCCCAATCATCAATGTTGGTTCTACCTCAAAAGATCTAGCGAGATCATCGCGTATAGAGAGTCGCGGCCTCAAGCTGCGTCTTTATAACTACAAGTGATATTTTAAGGGCCGCATTTTGAAGGTCGTGTCCCTTCACAAACTGAAGGCCGCGTCCCCTCCAATAAGTTGAAGGTCGCATCCCCTTAATAAACTGAAAGCCGCGTCTCTTCGACAACTGAGGGCCGCATGCCCTCAATAAATTGAAGACCGTGTCTTTTTGACAACCGAGGGCTGCGTCGCCTCCAGCAAATTGAAGAATGCGTCTCTTCAATGGCCAAGGGTCGCGTCCCTTCAACAACTCAAAGCCGCATTTCCCTACAACTCAAAGTCGCGTCTCTCCTGCAACTCAGAGCCGTGTCTCAACAAACGACTAAGGACTGCGTCTCCAGAATTGCCAAGAATCGCGTCTCAATTGCGCGTCTCCTCACCAAGTGAGGCTTGCGTCTTTACAACAAGCATGACTCGCGTCTTTCGCGTCCTCACTTGTTCAACGTAATAATCGCATTAGTGGGAGCTATGTTCTCCCACACAACAAGGAGTCTGTCTGATTCTCAAACATAAAAGAAGGAATAAAGATGAGACAAAATTTTTAACTTTTACTATTTATATCAAAATGATAAAAGTGATAAAAAAATATTATCTTATTTGATAAATGGAGTGTTACAAAAAGAAAAAGGAGATATAAAGGGGGCTAATCTCACTCAGTGAGGGAATGAATCTGGTCTCGGAGATGCCGAATCTCACGTTGGCATGTTCTCTCAACTTCTGTCCAAGCTTGAACCCTCAATTCTTCCTCCGACAGGAATTTCTTCGTAGAAAGTTGTACTTGAAGAGATCCAGCTTGGAAGAACGAGCAGTGAGATCTTGTTGAACTTATAGCTTGGTGACCTCTAGCTCCTCCAGCCTCATTTTAGCAGTGACAAGTTTCTGCTCATTAACTTGAATTAAGGCTTGCGCCTTGGGTAATGCTTCTTGAGCATTGGCTATGACTTGCTCTACATTTTTAGTGATAACCTCATATTCCCTAGAGTCATCAACCAATCTCTGATAGCTGGCTTGAAATTCATTGAAGTGACAGGACTTCTTAGCCATTTGCTCCTCAATCTCCTTCTGTTCGCGTTCTTGAGCCGCAAGATTTTGTTTAGTATCAATTGGGCCTCACCCATTGGATTAGCCTTTTCTAGGGTCCTCAGTTCCTTCAAACATATCTCCAGTTGTTCGATTAGCGTCTAATATTCCTTAACCTGATTTGAACCTCCAGTATAACGAATGTTCTCAATCTGATTTTCAAGGAGCATTCAGGAAAACTCGAAGGAACTTCTCCCAGAAAGAACCAACTCAATGCAAGACTTCATAGAAGTGAAGAATTGTTGCACCATCTGATGAGCCAATTCTTCCATGATGTCCATGGTTGGAGCTAACTCTGCCGACACGCTTCCGAACCTCCTTTCTGTAATTGTGCGAACAATGTCTGTAGAAGCAGAAGCCATTTCACTTAGCGTTAGGGCAAGGACAATAGCAGGTGCCTTCAACACCAAAGTTGTGACTCTGGGACTGTACCCGTGGCAGCTTCTGATGTAACGACTACAGAAGTAGACTTCACAAGACTTGGTTCATCCGCTAAAGTATGAAGTACGCTGTCTCCTGCGTCAGTGCTTGCCATAGTTCGTCCACTTGAGCCACCCCAGTACTCTTTGCAATTATAATGACCATGTTAGCAATAATAATGAGAATGGGAGTATATAGGAAATTTTTATTCTTATACCAAGCTGAGAATCCGAAGATGATAGATCTTTCGGTAAGCTGCCATGGGACGAGGGTTCCCCGGTCACGGTGGTTGTATCCTCAGAGATCGTGCCAGTAGCAAAAACTTCAAAGCCCTCTGGCTGGACCAGTTTCTTAATCATCTTCACAATATGGGAGGAGGTCTCAGCTTCAGCACTGGTAGTAACTCCTGTAGGTGACATTTAAACGAAGAGTTAAAACAACGGTTGTCCAACTCAATGGAGTAATACTTAAGGGCAATAGAAAAAAATACCCTCAGTGGTGGTGACGTCTCCCGATGGCGGAACCATTGCAGGGACATTCACCTATGTCTCTTCCTCAGAAATATGTGTAAACTTGCTAATATCAGGAGGAGCAGATTCATTGCCCTGCCAAAGATAAGTTCGTCTCCTGAATAGTCAACATGTTCCTCAGACGACGAAGATGGAACTTAAATGAATGAGGCCTCGGTGGTTGGGGCTTTACCACTAAAGAGTCCAGTGGTAGGACTGGGCTCCGCAACCTGAGAAGTCAACATCAAGACGCTAGGAAAATCCAGCTGTTGCACCTCCACTCTTCCTTCTTGAGATGAAGGAACTCTCCCAGTTGAGATGAAATTTTAACTTCAGCCCTCTCTGTTACTTCTGCGGCGAACTGTTCTGCAACTGTAGTCCTTCGGTCATGGCAGGCTGGCCTGTAGGTTCTACTTCCACTAGCACTGTGGGGCCCTGCTGCACAGACCCCAAGGATCATGTGTACATCCACGGGAGAATAGGAGAAACTTTATTAAAATTTTAAGGGAGTACAATAAGAATTACTTACACCTCACGCTGAGAAGTTACAAGCCCTTGATGGCTGCCAAAAACAGTGAACCCTTGTGGCTAAACTTCTCTCACGAATTTCTCACCTAGATGAATTACACCCTTAAGAATTATAAATTCATGCGATTCTCTTGGAATATATTGAAGGCCACCCCTAAGGGGTTATTTATAGACCATAAAACTCTTATAGTCCTATACAAACTCTTTCAATCAGAATAAAGAAAACTTGAATCCGATTAGGGCTCAAAACAGATCTAGAAAAGAAAACTGCCAAATCTAACATTAATCAACCTTCATGACGTATTCACGTCATAATCCTAACAATCTCCCTCTTGATTTGAATACATCCAATTCTGAGAATAGCCATCATGCTACATGTGCTCGCATCCACGCACAATTGAACAAACTTGACTTCATCTCCATCTTACTCCCTCTTCTCATAACTTCCTCATGGGGTCCACATCTTGATTAGGTCGATCAAATAAGTTCAGGCCCAATCTGAACTTTATTACCCAATGATCTCCTTGATCTACACAAGATCTATGAAAATTTGCTCCACCATAGGAGAAACAATCTAGACTACCTTGTTGCGCGCTTAGTCCCAATCTCCCTTCGGGGTACAATTAAACATCTGAGCTTGAATCCATCGTATTCTTCGATTGTTCCACAATAACTGTTTTTGAAGCCGAGGATAACTGTAATCCACCAACTGTAACCTCTGAATTTTACAACATATACACATTGCTAACACATTTGGCTTGAAACATCACATGGGCCTCTTTGAAACCTTCCATAAGATCACCTTTCAAACTGAAACAGAACCCTTCCCCTTGTAGGGCTCCAAGAGAGATGAGATTTTACCTTGATTTGAGAACATGACGAACTCTTAAAGAGTAGTGATGCATCCATTATGAGACCGAAACTGGATTATTCCTTCGCCAATCACCTTGCTTGTAGAAGAATTCCCCATGAAGACTTCTCCCCTTGAACCGAAGTGTATGAAGAGAACATCTTCCTATTAGAACTGATATGCTGTGAATACTCAGAATCTATGACCCATCTATCTTTGTTACCAACTGGTCTATCTGTAATAGATAGAACGTCACACTGTTCTTCATCTCCTTCAACCTGTTCAGTAATATTAATTAGTATCTGTTGTTTCTTCTTTCGAAGCCAACACTCAGATCTGATGTGCCCTTCTTGTGGTAATAGTTGCACATCAAATTCTTGTGTTTTGAGTTACATATGGAACTTTTATTATTACTCTTCTCTCTTGAATAATGAACTTGTCCAGAATCATCATGATGAGACTCACCCGTCAACTGGGTGTCAATTTTTTCTTATTGAGCAGATGCTCCTTGACCTCATTGACCTTGATTGTTGACTTACCTCCATAGATGCTAACTTCCCTAGAGCTCTTATATAAAGAAGGTAAAGAAAATAATAGAAGTGCTTGATTCTCATCTTCTATCTTAACCTTTATCTTATCTAGATCATTGATAATACAGGAAAATTCTGTAATATGAGACTTGATAGGTGTACCTTCATGCATGCGGAGAAAAAGAGACGCTGCTTTAGAATCAACCGATTCACCAACAACTTCTTCAGATAGTGGTCCTGAAGTCGCTCCCACAGCGAGAACGCTGTTTTCTTTGTAGAAACTCATCCAACACTTCGTCCACCAATCCAGCACTTCGTCCACCAAACAAAACTGAATAGTTGTCAAGGCTTTTTCATTCAAGTCCTGCCAAGTTTCTTCCTTCATGTCTTAAGGCTTTTTTTTCCTCCCGAGTAATGCTTTCTTCAACCCTCTCTGCGTAAGGATGGCGTTCATCCTAAGCTGCCATCTATTGAAATTGATGACACCATCAAACTTTTGAATATAGAACTTGATTGCAGACATCTTCACGTTGACCTTGCTCTAATACCAATTGTTGAGAAACAATCTGTATGCTTTGATACCAATTGTTGTGATTTCAGGGGAGGATGTCTCCACGACAGGATCGACTAGGGCGGCGCAATGAAAATAATCCTTAGGATCTACTAAGGCAACTTAAAGATATTTCAAAGTAGATAGAAAGCCAACACAATATAACGTGGTTCCACCGATCAAACAAATTGTGTGTACGTCCACAGGAGAAGAGGGAGAAACTTTATTAAAACTTTGGAGAAGTACAATAAGAATTACTTACACATCACGCTGAGAGTTATAAGCTCTTGATAGCCGCCAAGAACAGCGAATCCTTCTGGCTAAGCTTCTCTTACGAATTTCATACCTAGATGAATTACACTCTAGAAATTATAAATTCATGAGATTCTCTTGGAATACATTGAAGGCTACCCCTAAGGAGTTATTCATAAACCATAGAACTTTCCTAGTCCTAACAAACTCCTTCAATCAGAATAAAGAAAAGTTGAATTCAATTCGGACTCAAAATAGATTTAGAAAAGAAAAATGCCAAATCCGACATTAATCAACCTTCACTATGTATTCACATCATAATCCTAGCAATGCTATCTTTTTCACATGCCACACAATGAGTTAAATTGCTGAATATAAATTGTTGGCAAACAATCCATTCAACTTTCACTCAAACTTCTTGGTGCAGTTTGAAATATGAAATCAAACTACCAATTTATTGCTTGACTTGTATGGAGTCCTAAATGCTCTCTTTGTGACTTCTACCTATGAAAGCACTAATCTTGAAGCTCATTTTGTGTGCATGCATGCTGCACAAATGCTAATAACTGAAAATAGAAATAACAATTTACACTGATTAACATAATAATTCAACTTTCGATAACTAGCAATTGTTGATATCGTATCAAAGCACTAGGTGCAGATGTGATGTTATCTTTTGTGTTCTCTACATCGCACCAAGATTGCAAAAAGATATATCTTCGACACAAGCCTCTAAAATACATGTAGTTTGTTGGATTTTTCTGTATTTTTTAAATTTTTGATATTGTAAATTTTGTATTATATAAGGTGATTTTAGAAACATAAATATCAAACTAAATCATATTGTAATATTTCTATGTAAACAAATTTAAGGAGTTATTAAAAGAAGAAAGAGATACCTAGCCTGAGAGAGAGCAGTCGTGATAGATCACTACCCTAAAAGACTGAAGCTTGTCATATCGCACGGGTGTGGATCATTCGCCGTCAACTACCGGTAAAAGCTCTCGGAAAGTACCAACACTCGGCTTGAGTGTAAGCTGGGTCTTACTTAGACTCGGAACGGTCGCTCACAAAATCAGCATAAAATCAATAAAAATTTTAAGAAAGAAGAGCTTTCTCGGCTACAAGGTGAGAGCAAGAGAAAGAGCTTAAGAGGGAGAAAAAAGATGGTTGTGTGTATTGCTACTGAAGGGAAAAGCTCTGTTTGTAGCATTTAGAGGCCCCCTGCCATTGTAATAGCAAATGTGAGAATTGTGAACACTTGCGGGTTGTTGAGAGATATTCTTACCCGACGTGCAGATCCCATGTGACTCGATCAAAAGGAATCACTAAAGGAAGAATGAGTCAAAAGAAAGAAAATAAAATAAAAGGTCTCGGTCTCGTGTGGTGGGGCATGCGTTCGCCGGTGCTGGCGGCGCGGTTGGTGCGCGCGTGTGGTAAACCCGACTCAAAACATATAACTTATAACACGTAGGGTGAGAGAGGAATGATATATAAACCACTCTCCTTCCTAGCTCTTATTCCATGTGGGACTAAATACATAGGATAAAATGAATACCAATGGAAAATCAAGTTTTCCCATAGGTTTGTGTCCACCAAGCCCAACAGTCCCTCCCAAAAACTTGAATTTTAGGGAAAACAAAATCAATAAAATAAACAAAACATAGAACATAAACAAAGGTTAGGCAATCTCATTTGTGAATTCGGGATAGGTAGCTTGTAATTTTGAATTTAGCCTTAGTGAATTCATCACAACCTGAGAGACAAAATGGACTGAGCCTTGAATTTGGCCCATTATCAGATATTGACAAGAAACACACATAGTAAGTTCTAGTCTATTGAAAGAGCAGGAAAGCGTTAATGGTCATGCTCAAAGTCACTGACTCATGAGAGTTTCTAGGAGTTAGCCCTATCTCTCAACTGTATTTGTCATGGTTCCTCTCACTAGGTTAGTCCTCCAAGGGTACTACAACTGAATATTATACCATCTACAGTTTATGTATTAGACTTATTAAGAATTTAACTCAATCAATCAGCTGCATCATAAGAGCATCGTCATCATAGAGAAGGCTTGTAGCTACATAGGTTATAAATAAGATATAAACATATTCAGGTCAATGCTCCAGATGAGTATCATTAGTCCAGCTTGTTTCTACTACATTAAATCTCTTTTATGGGAATAGCTCACCAATCAAGAAGGTTGGGTCCTACTGTCAGTGATCACATCTATGAGCTTAATCTCTTCTCCTTCGATGTACTTAGGACCATACTCCTAAAAAGATCCTTTATCAAAATAGACTTTATAAGGTCCAGGGTCATATTATAACTTAAGAGCTTTTCATTTTAGTGCAACAATAATCTGCTATTTTATGTAGAGCCCCCCATTTAGTAATTCAACTAGTATGAAATATTATTTTATTTTAACATGTCAACAAATAATATTTTAGTTCATGCATATAGTTGATCAAATTAGTCAATGTTGAAATATCAAATTTTTAGTATACTATAAACTGAACGTGTTCTTGAAAGAAAAATCTTTATCATTCATTCTATTCACCTTATCAAAACAATAATGATGTCAAAGATTGAAACATTTCGTATTTATAGAATGACTGCAAAATACTTTCTTGTCGGACTACAAAACATTTTAATTTACCTTTCTATTTATTTTCTTAATAATATATGAATTTTCATCTTTGGACAAATCATCATTGTTTCAATTTAGTGATTAGGATATAGATTTTTTTTTCTTCTATACATGCAACTTGTTCATGTTTTCACAAATAAGACATACATTATAGATCTTTAGTTTGAAAGGATGTTACATTTAAAATCTTCAAAGAAACCTTAAAATATGATATATTTATGATCATGTAATCAATTTCTTTAAATATCAAGAGATGTATATAATTAATGAATAGTCAAAATAATGCCCTTATTTATGACGTAAAATCTTTATAGAGACTTAAAGATTTTCATTAGTACAAGTTTATGAAAATAAATATCAATCTAATGATTATAATTTAAAATTAATCACTAGAATCATGCATTTAGAGTTTCAAAATTTTAATATACATATATATAACAAATTTTACATGCAATATGTATAAGATAAAAATGCAAATAAATTTGTAAGTGTGAAACTTCAAAACGAGTACAATTTCTAACTTTCACAACTTAAACAAAAAGTTCTTCTAATTTTATTGTTGTTAAAGTTATGAAGACCCATTCAATACTATGCACTAAATATAGTCGTTACAGAATAATAATGCACTATTTTATTTAATATAACTTCAGTCATTAATTTCTAATTAAATAAAAACCGATAAAGCTTATTAAATGAGAATAATTATGCTAATAAAAGTTAAATATTTAAAAATAATTTTCAGTAGCAATGTTACTACAATAGTAAAGAATAACTTTGATTAAGTGAAATAACACTAAGAGCTTTTAAGTTAACTAAAACTAGCAACTACATTAAAATTGAATTTACATGAAAGAGAGATGGTTTAGAAACTAAAGTCAAAAGCTATAGGTTGATGATGTTTTGATATTAAATCATATAAATTTATAACAATTTAAAATAGATGGATATCCAAGAAATGCAATTAATAATAGAATTTCATTTGATTTAACCAACTAGTTTTCCTTTTTATTTTTTTTCAATATAAGATAAATAGTAAAATTAATTCACAGATTATTTCTACTCACATAA
Organism: Agave tequilana; assembly: GCA_038442645.1. Taxonomy (NCBI): domain Eukaryota; kingdom Viridiplantae; phylum Streptophyta; class Magnoliopsida; order Asparagales; family Asparagaceae; genus Agave; species Agave tequilana. The sequence goes on along the minus strand of JAVJIF010012119.1, from coordinate 58,157 downwards.
AAATGATAGATCATTTGATATGCAATAGACAAATTCCGCACATCGGTCACAGTCTGCACGATGGCTAAAGTTATATTATGTATACTGACTACAATTCGTACAATGTCAGTAGCTGTAATCCCATCATGTGAAAACCACCTGCGCATTGGCTCATCCTCATAATGACAATTTGATAATCTCGTACACAAAAACAATGAGAATATAATAACTAGGGATCTGTGATAACCTATAATTATGTCCAGCGAGCATTTAATATTCTGAGCTCATGTAAGATATATCTTAAGTATTTATACCACATCATCACATTTATTATCACTTTTATTAAATCATCTTCTGCATGTGATAGAATATCATAATGAATCATGTGTCGGGGCCATTCATGATTAAAACTATCTGAAGTTGTAATTGCAAAATTACTTTTGTATACATGCACAAATTAATATGAACTCATATTAAAAGCTCATGTCTAGGTTTATATACAAAATTTCATAAAATTATTAAAAAAATTATCTTTTATAATTTGTTGAGTGCAAATCCATCTCAAGTACGACAGTTTATCAATTCTTCTCTTTATATAGATTCCATAATTTTGATTTTTCTTTCAAGTTGGTTCTCAGCTCCAAAGTATTCTAAGTTGATTATCAAGCTTATCAAAAGCAAGATCAGCCAATCTAACTGGTCAAGTCAGTGAAAATCAGGTGGGAGATTTTCTATTTTATAATGGTCCTTAATTATGTAACCACCTTTTAGAATACCTTTCTAGACACCAATTAAATTGGTATTTCAAGGGAATGACTCACCCTCCAACTTTTAACTCGGTTCTGTTCATGAGATTTACTTTTCAGTTCATAGGATTATGCTTAAAACACAGGCTACATTACATTTAAAGCTAGCTAAAATATTTCAGATACATAAACCTACACTATTAAGATCTTTGTAGAATTTTCAGGATTTCATATTATCAAATTTTCAGTAACATCTCAGGAACTTGACGCACTGACACTCTTGCCTGAATTATGATTTGTAATGAAGTATGTTTGTGAAGTAATGATAATTTTCAACCATAGTGCTACACACTTGTCATCCCTCCCATGCATTTACTATGAGTATCATACATATCGCATACAATCCTTTGAACATATTTCAAAACAGAAAGTTTTCAACACAAGAACAAGAGAATAAGAATTTGGCATCATCATATGCATTACACAGACAAGTTATAATATATTATGGGTTGCTGCTGCTTGCTTTGCTTGTACAAGTATTAAACAGGCAAATAAATTAGTAATAAAAAGAAAGCTCTAAGGGAGAATATGATCCACGCAAATCATAAGCCGATGGATATATAATTGATGTAGTGTACAGTGTTAATTTTTCGTGTTCATCAATTAACAGGGAAAAGAAAGATTGGAAGATGTGCATGTTTGATGAAGATATGTCACCCCCTTGTCATTTAACTAATTGAAAGATATGATATCTTAAATTGCAACTAGCATATTAATTGGATCAGATATACACTTATGTTTGCATCTATTTTGTGTTTGATGGAAACAAAATTATTAGATAGATGTGTCTAATTTCAATCTAAGCAAGATTTAATATCATAGGAAAAAGATGCATCGCCTACTTCTTGCATCAGAGTCTTCCATTATTGCAGAAAATAATTATGATTGTAGAAATTGTTTTGCAGGAAATGGACAAATTCATAATATACAGAATTTATAGATCATTTCTAGATTATTAGATTTTTTTTGTATTTTTCTAAATTTCTGGTATTGTAAATTTTGTATTACATAAGGTGTTATAAACATAAATCAAACCAAATCATAATGTAGTATTTCTATGTAAACAAATTAAAGAAGAAATTAAAAGAGAAATTAAAAGGAGAAAGGGGTATCTGGCTTGAGAGAGAGAGAGAGAGCAGATGTGATATATTACTGCCTTAGAAGATTTAGGCCTGCCCTATCGCTCGGCGTGGATCGGCCACCGTCAACTAGGAGTAACGCCCCCCGAAAAGTACCAGCACCAGCTTGAGCGTAAGCCTGTGTCTCTGCTCAGACTCGAAAAGTCGCCCACGAAATCAACATAAAATCAATAATAATTTTAAGAAAGGAGAGATTTTTCAGCTACAGGGTGGGTGAGAGCAAGAGAGAGCTCAAGAGGGAGAAATAGATGGTTGTCTGTATTGTTGCTGAAGGGGAGATGCTCTATTTATAGCCTTCAGAGCCCCTTGATTGTAACATCAAATGTGAGAATCACGAACACGTGCGGATTGTTGAGAGAGATTCTCGACGTATGAATCCCATGAGGTCGAAAGGAATCAGTCGAGGAAGAATAAGTTAAAAGAAAGAAAATAAAATAAAAAGGTTCAGGCTCGCAGGCGGGGCTTGCGCGTGTGAGTGTGTGGAAAACCTGTCTCAAAACATGTAACTAATAATAAGTAGGGTGCGGTTTGTGCGCGTGAGTGTGTGATAAACCTATCTCAAAACATATAACTCATAATAAGTAGGGTGAGAAATTGAAGGAATATAAACCACTCTCCTTACCATTTCCTATCCCATGTGTGACTAAACATATAGACTAAAATGAACAAGTGGCAAAATCAAGCTTTCTCATAAGTTTGTTTCACACAAGCCCAACATACTTTGCATAATCATGTTCACTACCAATTCAAACCCCTCAACATCTGCACGCATGTCGATAACGCCAAAACTCCCTCAACACACCCCTTATAACCAAAAACAAAAATAACAACCTCCACCTTGTGTACATCATCACTCTTAGCCTTCCAGAAATAGCAATAGATGAGAAACGTATAATGTCTTGCTGCATGACATACACTAATGTTCATGCTCTACATGTGTAATGTGAACACTCTTTGCACAAAAGGTTCCCTCACTTTTCTATATATTACCACCACTCTCTTTGTATCTTATACTTATCCTTTTTTGGAATCCCGAGCACAGAGAACAACAACACCAGAGAATAGTTTCCAATTGCATGTACAAAAAATTCAAAGGGAAGAAAGAGCACGAACAAAGAAATCAAAGGAAGAAGCGAGAATACAAATTTAACGAGGTTAGAAAATGGCCTACGTCCTCGGGGCAGAAGGAGAGAGAGATTTTCTTAAACAACCAAGTACAGGGTACAATCAATAGGGAAAATACCACTCTTTATATAGCCACAAAGTCCATAGAAATAAGAAAGCAAATTACTCTGAATTCGGATCAGAAACAAACCTTGAATCCAATTTGGAAACAACCAAGAGACCAAACGCTGTGGATAGGCCAACTGGCCTGTTGACAGCCTAAAGCAGTCTGCACCAGTCCTAACTCTCAGGAAATGCCTATTTTATACATAGGGGGCCTATCGACAGGGCTCTGTCGACAGTCGAGATGGCCTGTCGACAGTTAAAGTAAACTGCTGCTCCTTGTTGGCATATCCTTATATCTGTTGCATCCTAACACTTCATGCAAACTCTATACTAACACCAAGGAGTTAAAACTCCACCATTAAGATTTTATACTCTCTTCCCATAATTCCCCACCTCAGTGTAGATTTCTCAAATTTGAGCCAAACATAACATAGCACCATGTCAATTCCATCGGGCTACACCAATTTGGTTGCCTACATACCCCCGACCCAGGGGATCAAACCATCCATAGTTCATCCAAATAAGCTCCACAGAGCTCAAACAACTTGAAGGATATAAAGTAACTCCTTACAATATACAAACTGTACTCCAAAAACAACATTTGTAAGTATACCGACAGGATTCTCCTTTATGTGAATCTTTTGTAACTCGATGTTACCCTCATCAAGAATCTCCCAAGCAAAGTGGAACCTGATGTCGATATGCTTCATCCTTGCATGATATACCTGGTTTTTTACCAAATAATAGTACTCATACTATCATAATTGATCTTCAGCCGAATCTGATCTGTAATACCCCGTTTCCAGATTACGTACTTAGTTGCGTATTCAGCTTTTCGATCGTATTTTTCGATTTACTTCCTGTATTTGACCGAGTTCACTTTCAAATATCATTTTCCAATATACTAGATTTTCTAGGATTTTCTGGATTTTTCCTGAATTAAAATGAATTTCTTCAAAACCGGTGTCGACCAGTGTCGCTGATCGATTCCTGGAATTTTAATTCTCAAACAGTTAGGAATTTCTAGATGGTCCTTTAGACTTTATTTCTTAGAATCATATTCCCTACTTAAATACTTTTTCTGAGAATTTTATAAATTTATGAAAACTCCAACGGAGTCGGTAGATAACTGATTCCGGGATTTTTAGTTTTAAAACTATAAAGTATTTCTTAAAAAGGATTTCACTATTAGTCTTCATATATTATTCTTGATTTCTGGTAAAATTTTCAGGTCATTCCGAGATACTTGAATTTCAGACATTTTTTCAATAATCCCAAAATTCCACAATTTCCACCTCATTTCCCACTCACTTTCCATCTAATCCCACTCATTCTCTCTCTCTCCCATAGCCGGCCAAGTGGCCAGGTGAGGGACACCTCACCCCCTCTCTTTTTGCAAAAACCCCCATCACTTCCATCTTAATCCCACTCCATTCACAAAATCCCCATCTTATATATATCTTTTCATTTGCAATTTACCCTTTTTCTCCTTCACTTCAAGCAAAAGAGAAAGCTCTCTCCCAAACCCTCTTCTTCCCAACCTAGACCCTAGCTCCAAGAACACCCCCAAGCTTTTCACCTCCAGCTCAAGCTACTACTTTGGAGCTTGGATCGTAGCTCTCTTCGTCGTCAAGGATCGCTTGGGAGCTATTCGTCAACCACACTCTTCCCGGACTCGTAGAGCCTCAATAAAACGGTTCCAAGTGAGTATTTCACTCACCAAGACTTGAATTAGCCCTAGAACACTTGTATCTACACCTCTTGTACACCCAGGTCACCAAAAACCATGAATGGAACCATCAAACACAATTTTCAGAAAATCTGTTCTGTCACTGTTTTTCCCACGATTAGTCGACTTAACCTAGGAGCTAGTCGACTAGAACACTTAGTTGAAACTTAGTTTTCTGGAAAATACAGTATTAGTCGACTTACCCCAAATATCAGTCGACTAATCTTTTCTGGACATAAATCTCAACTCTCTGGAAATCCCTATTAGTCGACTCCTGAATCCTCCTAGTCGACTAATCCTCCCTGGACCAGAAATCCAACTTTCTGTATCAACAGACTTAGTCGACTTAAGCATCTGTTAGTCGACTGGAGACCCCTATTAGTCGACTAACCCTTACCCCTAGTCGACTAATTCTGACTGTGTGTCATAATTAATTTCTGTTCTGAATTTGGTTCTTATGCTTGTTACATGTATGTTATATCTTGCTTGTTCATGATTCGATACTGGCACTACATGACCTATTACTGCATGGATGTATCTCTTGTTACCTCATGACTTATTATTGCATATTCTCGTTTCATGACATGTTAAATAGTAAATATCACCACTTATCATGCCATCTCTTAAAACTAAGCATGATACACTTGACTTTTACATAAAAAGCACTAACTTACATATGGGTCGGGGAAGCCTGCGGATATCGATACGTGTTCGTGTTTACAGTGGTATTAGGTATATTGTACAATCATATTCCGGTCTTACCTGAGAGCCTCCAGGGGACCGAGGGGAGTGCTTGCTCCCTAATTCCTGAATACTGTCATGACTAAGGGCATACATAAGTCCCTCCTGAATAGCCTAGCGGCTGGCTTCCGTCACCAAGCAACGGAACAACCCTGGACCGTTATCCCGGGCATGTACGGGGTCCACTGTAAACATAGTTCGTCGATACCCCGCTGTTTCCAATAACAACCTTGTATTACTAGGATATGGATCTATGTGCGCTGGGACGCTGGGTCACATAGCTAGATATCACAGTAAAGCAAGTAATGATAATAATAGACTATAACTACGCATTCATTTCATTCTGACTTCAGTTCTATGTGTTTTCCCTACTTGTTGATTTCTATTTATGATACTGTTCCAGCTTTCCTTATTCATGTATCTTAGCCACTTGGCTGAACTTTGTTATCGTTATCTGTCTTGATCCCTTGGATTTGCACATTCAGATTCCGAGGCCTGGGCCGAAGTGGAGCCATCCACCGAAGATCAGGCTTTCTTTAGTGAGCAGGCAGATTAGCTCCGGTCCTCGTGCCTGATTCTCTCCTTTTGTCTCACGGGATCTCCATCCTACTCGTGAGCCTTTTTGTATTTTTGTTGTACCTTTTTGCTGTTGGGCTGGTTGTGATGAAAAGATACATGTAAAGTGTAATATTTTATCATACTCTGTGATGACTTGTACTTGTACTTTATGTTGGCATGTGATGGATATCACGCTTGGTCGTGTACTCTGATCTTGTTGTACTTTTATGCTTAGCGTATATACGTGGGGGCACCTTTTGACCAACGTATATACGTCGCAGTGACGTCTCCGTATTCGTGGAATCGGGGCGTTACAGGTTGGTATCAGAGCCTAGGCTCTCACACCTAAAGTACAATCAAGCAGCAAATTAATAATTTGCTGATGCCAACTACAATGTACAAAGTTATCTAGTCCTTCTTGATTCCTCCTTGATTCCATCCCTTGTGTCCTAAATTCCTTCCATTTTTTCAATTCCAGTTATCTTTCACCAATCGGTATGGAGAGAAGGACGGGCCGTAACAACTCTGGGCAAGCCTCTAATGGACCCACTGGAGACCATGTGGATATTCTGAGAGTCATTCAGACTATGATGGGGAACCAGCAGCAGCAGACGGAGCTCCTCCGGCAGGAATTGGCAGCTCCCAAGGAGCAGAGGCCCGGAAATGTATCGGACTTCAGGCGGCTGCAACCAGCCATCTTCACGGGAGAAGAGAAGCCCTTGGATGCTGAACAATGGCTGACAGATACCGCAGACTTGTTGAATGCGGCCAGAGTACCGAAGGAGAATCAAGTGGAGGTCGCCAAGATTCAGCTGAAGGACATAGCCAGAACTTGGTGGCTAGCTGAAGAGGCCAGATTGGAGAAACCTGTCACCTGGGACACGTTCTCCAAGAGCTTTTATAGCAGGTTCTTCCCTGCCACTGCTCAGAAGGACATGGAAGAGCAATTCATCAGACTACAGCAAGGGAGTAGGTCCGTGGACGAGTATGCCGCGGAATTTCTCAGACTGAGCCGCTTCGCCCCGTACATGGTAACGGACGAGGAGAAGCGGGCAAGTAGGTTCCAGCAGGGCTTGCAGATGGACATCCAGATGTTCTTAATGCCCCAACAACTGAAGACTTATTCAGAGGTTCTTACCATAGCTCGGAAGTGGAGCGTGGGTTGGAGAAGAAGCGAGAGGATCAGATGAGGAACCAGGCCATGAAGAGGCCGTTTCCACCAATGGGGAGAGGAGGCCCATTCAGAGCAGCGAAGGTGCAGATGAGGCAGCAATTCAGACCAGCTCCTTACCAGGCGGGCCAACCATCGACCTTCTGCAGTTATTGTCAGAAACCGGGCCACATTCGTCAGAATTGCCGTAGGGCAAATGGATTATGTTTGGTGTGTGGGTCCAGGGATCATTCTATAGAAGCCTGTCCGCACAGAAGGATGGGGATAGCCGTCAAGCTGTGCCAGCACTGCAGGGACCGAGTGGACAGAGAGCACTTCCAGGGCCACCGGGGCAGAGGAATCAGGGACCGATGATCAGGAAAGTCCCTCCCCCTCCTCCGCAGCAAGCTATTCGCCCAGTCCAGAGGGGAGCTAGGACAGCAACAGGGCGTGGAAGAGGTCAAGCCTACAACTAGACGGAAGTGGAAGCTGAGACTTCTGAGGAGGTGATAACAGGTAATATCAGGGTGCATTCTCAACCTGTTTTAGCCCTCTTCGATTCAGGTGCTTCGCATTGTTTTATCTCAGATCATTTTGTGGCATTGCATTCTATACCTGTTAAAGTGTTAGACCTCAAATGGGAGATTAGTACTGGGAATGGAGTAGTCATGTCTTCTAGGGTCTGTGCTGATTGTCCAGTGGAACTTTGTGATAAGACCTTGGCCATAGATATGCTCGTGCTAGACACTAAAGGGTACGACGTAATCTTAGGCATGACCTGGCTCAGTCAGTATTATGCAGTTATTGACTGTAGGGAGAAGAAGATTATTTTCAGGATCCCCCGTCAACCGGAATTTCAATTTAGTGGTGAGGTGAAGTCTACCAAGAGAAAGACTCGGTTGACTACTTCGGAGGTTCAGAAAGGAGTACCGGTGTGGGATGAATTTCCAGGAGTGTTTGCTGAGATCTCAGGACTGCCACCTAAAAGGGTGATCGAGTTCTCAATTGATACTGTGCCTGGGACAGCTCCTATATCTAAGGCTCCGTACAGGATGGCACCGACGGAGTTAGAGATTCTGAAGAAGCAGCTGCAGGAATACTCAGGCAAGGGATTGATTCGGCCAAGTGCTTCACCATGGGGAGCTCCAGTGCTTTTGGTGAACAAGAGGGATGGTGGTAAGAGGCTTTGTATTGATTACAGGGAATTGAACAAGGTTACCATCAAGAACAAGTATCCCTTGCCAAGGATTGATGATTTGTTTGATCAGCTTCATGGAGCCCGGTATTCTCTAAATTGGATTTGCAGTCAGGGTACCATCAGCTAAGGATGAAGACGGAGGATATCCCGAAGACGGCATTCAGGACCCGTTATGGCCACTATGAATTCCTAGTTATGCCTTTCGGAGTCACCAATGCCCCTGCAGTTTTCATGGATTTGATGAACCGAGTGTTCTCGCCCTACTTGGATCAGTTCGTTGTTGTCTTCATAGATGACATCTTGATCTATTCCAAGAACAACAAGGAGCATGCAGAACACTTGAGGATTGTGTTGCAGACCCTCCAGCAGGAGCAGCTTCATGCCAAGAGGAGCAAGTGCGACTTCTGGTTGGACAGTATAGCCTTCCTTGGGCACATTGTTTCAGCAGAAGGGATTTCAGTTGACCCCAGCAAAGTCCAGGCGGTGAGAGATTGGCCAATTCCGAGGACGGTGACTGAGGTTAAGAGTTTTCTTGGACTAGCAGGATATTACAGACGCTTTGTCCAGGATTTCTCTAGGATTGCAGCCCCGTTGACCAAACTCACCCGGAAAGGAGAAAGGTACCTATGGACAGAGGAATGTACTGCAGCTTTTGAGCAATTGAAGCAGAGACTCATTTCAGCTCCAATCCTGAAGACTCCCTCAGGAAGAGGAGGGATGGTCATCTACAGTGATGCGTCAGGGAAAGGCCTGGGGTGTGTACTTATGCAACATGGTCAGGTCATAGCATATGCATCCAGGCAACTGAAGATTCATGAGCGGAATTACCCAACTCATGACTTGGAGCTTGCAGCTGTGATATTTGCCTTGAAGATTTGGAGGCATTATCTTCTGGGAGATAAGGTGTTGATATACACGGATCACAAGAGCCTCAAGTATATTTTCTCACAGAAAGAGTTGAACATGAGACAGAGGCGGTGGCTGGAGCTGATGGCGGACTATGATATTGACTTGCAATACCATCCAGGCAAGGTCAATACAGTACCAGATGCACTGAGCAGGATGCCAGAGAATAGGGTGCTTGTCCAAATCACTCAGCAGAAAGAGTTGATTCAGGACATTATCAGATTGGACTTGATGTTGGTTCGGGAAACTGAGGAAGCAGGGCAGCTCATGGCTTTGCGGATTCAGCCAACATTAATAGATGAGATCAAGGAAGCTCAGAAGGAGGACCCCAGATTGCAGCAGTTCCGAGCTCAGGTAGAGGCTGGATTGAGGACTGATATCAGTATTCATCCGGATGGTGCCTTATATTTTGGTAGCAGGCTTTGTGTTCCCCAGGAGAAGTTCGGCAGAAGATTTTGGCGGAAGCTCACAGTTCAGCATATTCCATACACCCGGGGGGAAACAAGATGTATCAGGATATGAAGAAGCAGTTTTGGTGGAATGCCATGAAGAGGGAGATAGCCCAGTTTGTTGCCAAGTGCTTGGTTTGTCAACAGATAAAGATTGAGCATCAGAGGACGGCGGGACTTCTGCAACCTTTACCGATTCCCGAGTGGAAGTGGGAGCACATTACCATGGATTTTGTTACGGCATTGCCTCGAAGTCCTAAAGGTAATAATGCTGTGTGGATAATCATTGATCGCCTCACTAAGTCAGCTCACTTCATACCATTCAGGGTGGGTCAATCAACGGAGGTTCTGGCAGACAAGTACATGAAGGAGATAGTTCGTCTTCATGGAGTTCCAGTCAGTATTGTTTCAGACAGAGACACCAGATTCAGATCCCATTTCTGGGAGAGTCTCCAAGAAAGTCTAGGGACTCGTCTGAAATTCAGTACATCATATCATCCTCAGACAGACGGACAATCTGAGAGGACTATCCAGATTCTTGAGGATATGTTGAGGGCCTGCATGATTGAATTCCAGGGATCATGGGAAGACCATCTTCACTTGGCGGAGTTTTCTTATAATAACAGTTATCAAGTAAGTATCAAGATGGCACCTTTTGAGGCACTGTATGGAAGGAAGTGTCGGTCACCGATTTGTTGGGATGAAGTCGGTGAGAGGAGACTTTTGGGGCCAGAGATCCTGATTCAGACGACAGAGAAAGTCAGAGTCATCAGAGATCATCTCAGGGCAGCTCAGAGTCGGCAGAAGAGTTGGGCAGATTCACGGAGGAGGCCATTGGAGTTCCAGGCAGGAGATCATGTGTTCTTGAGGATATCACCTACCAGAGGAGTGATCCGATTCGGTATTCGGGGAAAGCTGAGTCCGAGATATATCGGCCCATTCGAGATTTTGGAGCGAGTGGGAGATGTGTCTTACAGATTGGCCTTACCTCCATCTTTGGACGGAGTGCACAATGTTTTCCACGTATCTCAGTTGAGGAAGTATGTAAAGGATGATAGTCATATTTTGGATCATTCCGAACTGGAACTGCAGCCAGATTTATCATATCAAGAGCAGCCGATGGCCATTTTGGATAAGAGTGTGAAGACACTGAAGAATAAGGCTATACCATTAGTGTTGGTGTCTTGGAACCGGCATGCGCCAGGAGAGGCCACATGGGAACGGGAGGATGTTATCCGAGAGCGTTACCCTCAACTCTTCACATCTTGATTTGGTAAAACTCTTTCCTTCTATTCTTTTCTACTGTTATCTTTCCTCTTATCCTTATCTATCTGTTACCCTTCCTGTTACCTTTCACCTTATGAAATTTCGAGGACGAAATTTTTGTAAGGTGGGTGGATTGTAATACCCCGTTTCCAGATTACGTACTTAGTTGCGTATTCAGCTTTTCGATCGTATTTTTCGATTTACTTCCTGTATTTGACCGAGTTCACTTTCAAATATCATTTTCCAATATACTAGATTTTCTAGGATTTTCTGGATTTTTCCTGAATTAAAATGAATTTCTTCAAAACCGGTGTCGACCAGTGTCGCTGATCGATTCCTGGAATTTTAATTCTCAAATAGTTAGGAATTTCTAGATGGTCCTTTAGACTTTATTTCTTAGAATCATATTCCCTACTTAAATACTTTTTCTGAGAATTTTATAAATTTATGAAAACTCCAACGGAGTCGGTAGATAACTGATTCCGGGATTTTTAGTTTTAAAACTATAAAGTATTTCTTAAAAAGGATTTCACTATTAGTCTTCATATATTATTCTTGATTTCTGGTAAAATTTTCAGGTCATTCCGAGATACTTGAATTTCGGACATTTTTTCAATAATCCCAAAATTCCACAATTTCCACCTCATTTCCCACTCACTTTCCATCTAATCCCACTCATTCTCTCTCTCTCCCATAGCCGGCCAAGTGGCCAGGTGAGGGACACCTCACCCCCTCTCTTTTTGCAAAAACCCCCATCACTTCCATCTTAATCCCACTCCATTCACAAAATCCCCATCTTATATATATCTTTTCATTTGCAATTTACCCTTTTTCTCCTTCACTTCAAGCAAAAGAGAAAGCTCTCTCCCAAACCCTCTTCTTCCCAACCTAGACCCTAGCTCCAAGAACACCCCCAAGCTCTTCACCTCCAGCTCAAGCTACTACTTTGGAGCTTGGATCGTAGCTCTCTTCGTCGTCAAGGATCGCTTGGGAGCTATTCGTCAACCACACTCTTCCCGGACTCGTAGAGCCTCAATCAAACGGTTCCAAGTGAGTATTTCACTCACCAAGACTTGAATTAGCCCTAGAACACTTGTATCTACACCTCTTGTACACCCAGGTCACCAAAAACCATGAATGGAACCATCAAACACAATTTCCAGAAAATCTGTTCTGTCACTGTTTTTCCCACGATTAGTCGACTTAACCTAGGAGCTAGTCGACTAGAACACTTAGTTGAAACTTAGTTTTCTGGAAAACACAGTATTAGTCGACTTACCCCAAATATCAGTCGACTAATCTTTTCTGGACATAAATCTCAACTCTCTGGAAATCCCTATTAGTCGACTCCTGAATCCTCCTAGTCGACTAATCCTCCCTGGACTAGAAATCCAACTTTCTGTATCAACAGACTTAGTCGACTTAAGCATCTGTTAGTCGACTGGAGACCCCTATTAGTCGACTAACCCTTACCCCTAGTCGACTAATTCTGACTGTGTGTCATAATTAATTTCTGTTCTGAATTTGGTTCTTATGCTTGTTACATGTATGTTATATCTTGCTTGTTCATGATTCGATACTGGCACTACATGACCTATTACTGCATGGATGTATCTCTTGTTACCTCATGACTTATTATTGCATATTCTCGTTTCATGACATGTTAAATAGTAAATATCACCACTTATCATGCCATCTCTTAAAACTAAGCATGATACACTTGACTTTTACATAAAAAGCACTAACTTACATATGGGTCGGGGGAAGCCTGCGGATATCGATACGTGTTCGTATTTACAGTGGTATTAGGTATATTATACAATCATATTCCGGTCTTACCTGAGAGCCTCCAGGGGACCGAGGGGAGTGCTTGCTCCCTAATTCCTGAATACTGTCATGACTAAGGGCATACATAAGTCCCTCCTGAATAGCCTAGCGGCTGGCTTCCGTCACCAAGCAACGGAACAACCCTGGACCGTTATCCCGGGCATGTACGGGGTCCACTGTAAACATAGTTCGTCGATACCCCGCTGTTTCCAATAACAACCTTGTATTACTAGGATATGGATCTATGTGCGCTGGGACGCTGGGTCACATAGCTAGATATCACAGTAAAGCAAGTAATGATAATAATAGACTATAACTACGCATTCATTTCATTCTGACTTCAGTTCTATGTGTTTTCCCTACTTGTTGATTTCTATTTATGATACTGTTCCAGCTTTCCTTATTCATGTATCTTAGCCACTTGGCTGAACTTTGTTATCGTTATCTGTCTTGATCCCTTGGATTTGCACATTCAGATTCCGAGGCCTGGGCCGAAGTGGAGCCATCCACCGAAGATCAGGCTTTCTTTAGTGAGCAGGCAGATTAGCTCCGGTCCTCGTGCCTGATTCTCTCCTTTTGTCTCACGGGATCTCCATCCTACTCGTGAGCCTTTTTGTATTTTTGTTGTACCTTTTTGCTGTTGGGCTGGTTGTGATGAAAAGATACATGTAAAGTGTAATATTTTATCATACTATGTGATGACTTGTACTTGTACTTTATGTTGGCATGTGATGGATATCACGCTTGGTCGTGTACTCTGATCTTTGTTGTACTTTTATGCTTAGCGTATATACGTGGGGGCACCTTTTGACCAACGTATATACGTCGCAGTGACGTCTCCGTATTCGTGGAATCGGGGCGTTACATGATCAATCCCCAAGTCGTCAAGCAAACCTTGTCAAATTGCCCCCTTCATAGCCTCTGTCATGGTCATATGAATGTCTCCATAGTAGACAATGCGATAATAGTGTAACGCCCCAATCCCACAGGTACAGAAATATTACTGTGATGTATATACGTAGGTGTAAGGGTATACACGTAGGTCAGAGATACCCTCACATATATACACTAAGCATCAAACAGGTAATAATCAGAGTTCAAAATACGTGATACATTATACATTCCAACATATGAGTATAATTATAAAGTTATCACAGGATGTAACATAATATTATAAGAATATTACATCATTGATAGGCGTAAATGCTAGAATACAAAGAGATATATAAGTATGAATAGTAGAAAGGCGCTCACGAGTCACAAAAGGAAAACTCGAGAGCTAAGCAGGGAACCTGGAAGGGCAGGGCCTCAGACGGTCTGTTGATGATCCACGCTTCTGTTGTGCATCTCTAATCTGCGGTCGAGAGAATTTACAAGCTCCAAACTCCGGGATCTGGACATACGGATCCAGGGGAGTCAGAAACTCCCAACAAGCGTGCAGGGACAAACACACATGTATCGATAAATCTGAATCAAAAGAGCATGTATTGAAAATCGTGTCATGATCACATGCATGCAGGAGAAGACAGAGAGATAGTAAGTGATATCAAGTAAGAAACATTCATGGTATAATATGATAAGAATAGGAGACCAGTGGAATAGAACACAAGTGGTAAGCCAGGATGTATTCATATATAATATAATAATAGTAATAATAATAATAAAACCAGAAATTTGAAAAACCTGATGAAAGCAAATACGGAAAAACTAGTGGTATAATCCAGTTTATGTTTTATGAGATAAGTGCATCGAAGGAATAATCTAAACAAGAAAACCCTCATCTATATACCACATATTTCACGTCATCGTAAACTAAGTCCATACGTGAATTGCAAAACACATAACGAATCATTAATTGGCATCTTTTACTATTATTACTTGTCCTATTCAGATGCCTAGGTATGTGGACTAGCGTCCCATTACACATACATCCATATCTAAGTAAAGCGAGGTTGTTATTGGAAACCAACGGGGGATCAATGAACAATGTTTACAGTGGGTCCCGTGCATACCCGAGATCGTGGTCCAGGGTGTTCCATTGCTGGTGTCTAGGGTGTTCCATTGCTGGTGTACGGAACCGACCGCAAGGCGTATAGAGGGTCTTAAGGATGCCCTTTCAAGATGGTATCAGGAAGATAGAGAGCCAGCGCTTCCCTTGGTCACCTAGAGGCCCTCAGGTAGAATCGGAAGTTTTAGTTTACAACATACCTAATACTACTGTAAATACGAACATATATCTATCAGTTTTCCTCGATCCGATGTAAGTTGTCCCTTTTTGTAGTTTATTAGATAATTATCGAATTACGAGAATGATCAGGAGCAAGTCAGGAGTATCAGGAGTACAGGTTTATCAGGTGTACAATTTGTACTGGAATATATCAGGATATATCAGGATTTCAGATCAACATTCCCATTTAGTGATAATTATGACAGTCAGGTATGTCATGCCAGATGTCAGGTGACAACATGACAGGGGTCAGGTGATATCAGGCAGGAGTTAAAAGATAACACGGTATAAAGCAGTAAAAGAACAAATCACAAGGTATATGCACAAGAAATAAACTACCCTAGTATAAATATTCGTCACATGTCTAATACACATATAGTCTAGGCACTTGACCACATACATATACGAGTACAAAGTACGGATGAATACAATACAATTCAAAATATAAGATAAAATACAAGTCGACCCGTCGAAGCGGGAAACACAAAGTGAGGCGAGGACAATCGCCTAAATATCTTCAGAAATACCATGAAATTTCAGAACACCAGAAACATGTTCACATGGCCTTAATACAATATAGAATATACATATACATATATATTTGGAGAGAGAGAACTAGGAGAGAGAGAGAGAACAGGAGAGAGAGAGAGAGAGAGAGAAAATAGGGGAGAGAGGGGGAATTAGGGGAGAGAGAGAACATGAGAGGGGACTGCTGCCCCCTCCATGCCCACGCAAGGCCAGCCCACAGCTGGTCATGGGCCAGCAGCTCCGGGGGGTGGCGCCACCCCACCGCCAGGTACGGTGGCCGCTGGCCACCCTAAAGAGGAGGGAGAGGAGATTGGTGATGGAGTTTTGGGTGGTGTTGGAGGTGATGGTTGGAGATTATGGTGGTGGCGTTGAAATTAGAGAGAGTGGGAGGTGGAGGAAATAGTGGGAGTTGTAATTGAGCAGGAGGTAGTTTGGTGGTGGTGGTGATGGATTTGAAGAATTTGAAGTGAAGAGAAGGTGGTGGTGGGATTTTGATGGAGATGATGGTGATTTTAGAGTTGGAGGAGATGGGGGAGAGTTAGGGGAAGTGGGGGTGATGTAGTAGTGATGAGATGGTGGAGAGGTGGAGAAGGTGGTGAAATTGAGAGGATGGTGGTGGATTGGGTGGTTGATGGTGGTGATTTTGAAGGAGGTAGAGTGGTGAAGGAGGTGGTAGTGAAGAAGGAGGTGGTAGAAGATGTTAGTGGTGAAGATGATGGTCAGAGCTTAGGGTAGTGGTGGCTCACCAGTCATGGGGCTCACCGAGGAGGGCAGCGACGCTGGATCGAGTGGTCGTGGTCATTGGTGGAGAAGGGAGAGAGAAAAATTGTGTGAGAGATAGGATGAGAGAGATTGGAGAGTAGAGACAGATTAAGTTGAGAGAGTGAGAGATTAGGGAATGTAGTGAGGGATTTTGAGAGAGAGGGGGAGGAGGAGGATAGCGTGAGCCAGTTGGTGGGAGAAGAAAGAAAGAAAAATGAAAAGAAAGAAGGGAAAATAGAACGAGAAGATATTTGGAGGAAGATTTTTGGGTTTGTGGTGGAGAAAAAAAGGAAAAAAGAAAAAGAAAAAGAAAAAGAAAAAGAGATAAAAAATATGTGGAGGAGAATAAAAGAGAAAAATAAAGAAGAAAGAAAAGAAAATATCCGAATAAATATCCCAGATCTGCAAAAACACCGATATCAAAAAAGTCAGAAAAATGAAGTAACTCGGGAAGGTCCCTGAAAATTCTCAAAAATAGTAAATATTATTTTAAGATACGTGATAAAATTAGATTTCAAAATTCAATTCTATTTTCAAAATAAAAATCTTAGAATGTACCAGTGATACCGGTCGACAGCAAAACTGATCGAACTTTGATAAATTCAGAAAAATCCCTAAAAATTGCACTAAGATAGGAAATGTGATTCTAGAAAATAATATGGAAGTGGATTTTATAAATATAACTCTATCTATAAATTAAAAATCTTAGAATCGACTAGCGATACCAGTCGACGCCAATTTTGAAGATTTTACAATTTAATTTGAAATTTTTTTAAAAAATTATGAAAAATCTAAAATATTGAAAAATGATGTTTGAAACTAAAATCAGTCAAATTTGACTACTGAAAAGACCAAATCAAGCGATGCACAAGGATCAAATCCTGGTTCAGACTAGTGCTGACTCCAAGTCCACGAATCTGGATCTAATGCAAAGCGATCATATAAATAATCATAAAACAAAAATAATTACAAAAAGTAAATCAAAAAATATGATTACAAATCTGAATATGTATCTAAGTACGTATTCCAAGAATGAGGTGTTACATTCCATCCACCTTACAAAAATTTCATCCTTAAAATTTTGATAAGGGAAAATGAACACAGGAAAGGATAGGGACGATGATTATACTAATTAATATATGAATAACTAAGGGTAATGCTCACAACTGACTGATTAATAACTTCTGGGCCTAGACGTCTTCTGTATTTCCTACTGTATAATTCTTCAGACGGTACCATATCAATACAGATCTGATAATTGTTAATAAGGGAACTCTGCTAGAAGAAGATGATTAAGGTTCTGATTTGTCCGATTGAACTGCCCGATCTTTCTGAAAGTGATGAGATATGCTGAATATAAGAAAAGTCCCTAAACTTTCCTGAAGATTTTAACAAGATTGTGATCTAAATTTTGTATATCTGTCTGACATTATAATAACTAGAATATCGTGTAGCTGGACTATCTCACTCATATAATTATCTGCCAGAATTTCTGTAGGCTGACTCACTCTGGATAATATGAAATGAGCTGACTTAGAAACTGGCCAAACTTTCAGTGCTTGAATTCTGCTATAATCGATGGAGATTACTTCTTTCAAATAGACGAGACCCCAAAATATGATACTCACCTGTTCAGGACTCATACTTATTCTACGTGACATGAAGTTGTTCCTGACAAAGAGTCTATAATAAGATTACTAGATATTCTATCTGTTCTCCGCCACTCTAAAAACAGATTATGATATCATAGATAAAGAAAACCCAATAAACTGATCGTAGATATATAAATAAAAAACGACTGATAATAGTAAGTTCTGAATACTGGGCGTCAATTACTCTGAGAAGCATACCTAAGAACTCATAATAACTACCTTCTGAATTTTAACCCAACTATAAATTAAATATCTAGTGAATACCCAAGTCCTGTAATGTTGGCTGAATAGATCGTCAATAAAGATTATGACAAGCTTGTTCAGACATGAAGAAAACCCGGTTCATTAAATCCATGAAAACAAGTTAGGCGGGAGAAATCTGGGGAACGAGACTAGAGTGCTAAACTCTATCGGAACTAGCCAGGAGCAAAGCTAGACTTAAGAGAGGCCATTGCATAACACAACGCAGTTGCAAAGAACTAGGGTGTAGCAAAGCTTACACTCTGTGAGGCTCGTACTTGGCGGAGCTCAGGCGGCGAAGCCAGCGCGTAACACATTGCTAAATGCAAAATATCAGGGTGCAGTAAAGCCCATGCCTGGGTGAGCTCGCATGGCTAGAACACTACTCTAGATTGATAAGGCTAGCGGGGTTCGTGGTACATCAAATCCAGAAAGTTTGCTAGTTGTTGTGGCTCAGAAGGACATGGTCAAGAATTCATAATAACTAAGATGAGCTCTGAATACTGTTTTCTGAATGTCAATCTTATGGTAGATTACTTCTAAAAATACTCGAGCTCCGTAAAGTTGATAGAAGAGATCGTGATCATTCTTGAAATATTATAAATATAAGATATCATAGCTCTGTCTAATAGAAGTCCTAAATCTAAAAATTCATTTCCTACTAATGCTCCCCATATAATGATACAGTCTATCTGATTACGTATGTTATGACTACCTTACTTTCTGCACTGATCCTCACTTTCTGTGCTAATCCCCACATAATACACACACACATATATAATAGAATGTGAAGCCGAAGAACTATCCGATATAAGATAATATGATGCACTAGAATCAAAGAATACCAAATAGGATGAGAAGAAATCACATTTGTCATGCCACTACCTCACTAGTCTACCCATATTTTAAGTTGGTATAAAAGCTACAAAAATCAGAATAGTAAAAATGGAAGAGATAGAAACAACATGGAAAAAAAAGGAGGTGGACACAGAAAAGCTAAGGTTGATGATGAGAGTGCAATAAAGAGGATGTAATATAGAAAACTTACCAACTCAAAGGCATGATAAAATGAGGATAATGGTTACGAGTGGTACCTTCAAGGTTCCTGTTCCAGATATTAGGCATCCCTTCCTGTTCTTACTCTATTCAGTTTCTTGACTTCTTCAATTAAATTATATGTTTGCCTTCTTCTGCCATCTGTCCTAACTCTTGGTCTCCTCTGTGTCTGACTATATGCTTGTTGCTGGGGATGAAGTGAGGTCCTCTGTCAGTCGGTCTGGATTCTCTCTCAACGGTGGTACTGGATGTGTTGATCGGGTTGGTGCAGTGTTCTCTGTCTTCTTAAACGAACAATCACTCTTCAAATGATATCCGGACCCGCACACAAACATAATTCATAAGCTTTTCGCAGTTGCTTTGTAAGTGCCCGGGCTTTAGACAGTACTCACATATCATATGAAGAGTGCGAGGTTGGAGTGGTTGCTTGGCTAGCGGGGTATCCAGGGGCTTGTCTGAGCCTTCACCTTCCATCAATTGAGAGGGTTTCCCTGCCGATTCCATTTGCATCTTATCCTAATTTTTCTTTTCCAGTTCCCGTTCTTGGGCTGTTGGGGGTATAAGGAACATCTTGATATTTATCTTCAAGCCTTCCTGGAATCTACTTGCTCGGTTCTCCTCATCAATCACCATGTATGGCGTAAAACAACTATGTCTTAGGAACTTTGTAGCATAATGGTCTACAATTCAGTCCTCCTACTGCAATCTGATAAAATGTTCTTTCATCACTCTTTACGCCATCTGGGAAGAATCCCTCGTAGAAATTCTTCGAGAACTGGTCCTAAGTGATGGGCTTTTCCAGTTTTGCTTCCTTTACCAACCACCAGGTTCTTGCTACATCTCTTAGCTGTATCTCAGCCACTTCCACCTGATCCTCATCTAGGATTCAGATTGCCATCATAAAGTTCGCTGCTTTTATCAACCATTGTTATGCATCCAACAGCTTCTCTGTACCAGAAAATATGATCGGCTGCAGTTTCTTAATTTTAAAGATGTTCCCTGGCCTCTGCTCGTGGAGTGCCATCAATAGTCTTTGGTGCAAGATCTCCATCTGTTTCTATTGGGTTTCCATCATATTCTACAGAAATTGCCTCAAATCAACACTTTCTCTACTAGGGCCACCCTAAAAAGAACCAGAACCGTTATGATTTCTTTGTCTTTTCATGTTCAAGTTGGTCTAAGAATAACAAAAAACTAAAGTATGAAAGGATGGGAGAATTATAGATTTCAAGGAAATGATTGTCAAGAGAAAATAGATAAACTTTGTATTTGTAGTGGGATTGTACAACAAGAATTCACGCATTCCAGTTGCAAATTTCTTTACCATTAATTTGCCGACTGGTTGTACTGAGAATGTGAGAGCCTAAGCTCTGATATCACCCTGTAACGCCCCAATCTCACACGTACGAAGACGTTACTGTGACGTATATGATATCCTCACATATATACGCTATGCATCAGTGCAGGTAAGAATTAGAGTTCAAAAATACATGGTGCATTATATATTCCAAATATGAGTATAATTACAAAGTTATCACAGGAAGTAACACAATATTACAGGACTATTACATCACCGATAGGCGTAAATACGAGAATACAAAGATATATACAAGTATGAACAGTACAAAGGCGCTCATGAGTCATAAAAGGAAAACTCGAGAGCCGAGCAGGGGGCTTGGAAGGACATGGCCTTAAACGGTCTGCCGATGATTTACGCTTCCACTGTGCATCTCTGATCAGCGACTCACAAGCTTCAAGCTCCAGAATTTGGACATACAGATTCAGGGGAGTCAGAAACTTCCCAACGAGTGGTGTGGTGAATGTCAAATGGCGTGCATGGACAAGCACACGTATATCGATAAATTCAAATTAAAAGAGCATGTATTGAAAATCGTGTCATAAGCACAGGCATGTAAGAGCAGGCAGAGAGATAGTAAGTAATATCAAGCTGGGAACATGCATGGTATAATATGATAAGAATAGGAGACCAGTGAAATAGAACACAAGTGGTAAGCCAAGATGTATGCATATATAATATAATAATAGTAGTAAAAATAAAACCATAAATTCAAAGAAAAAACCTAACGAAGCAAATACGACAAAACCAGTGGTACACCCAGTTTATGGCTTTATGAGATAAGTACATCGAAGGAATAATCTAGAAAGGAAACCATCATCTATATACCACATATCTCACATCATCGTAAACTACGTCCATACGACCCGAATTGCAAAACACACAATGAATCATTAATTTGCATATTTTATTATTATTACTTATCCTACTAAGATGTCTAGGTATGTGGACTAGTATCCCATCAAACATACATCCACATCTGAGTAAAGCAAGATTGTTATTGGAAACCAATGAAGCATCAACGAACAATGTTTACAGCGGATCCCGTGCATGCCCAGAATCACAGTCCAGGGTTTTCCGTTGGTCTTGTACAGAACCGGCCGCAAGACGTACAAGAGGGTCTTATAGGATGCACTTTAAGGAGGGTACAAGGAAGGTAAAGAACCAGTAATCCCCTCGGTCACTTGGAGGCCCTTAGGTAGAACCGAAAATTTTAATTGCACAACATACTAATACCACTGTTGTTGGCCCAAAGGCCCATCACTCTAGTTTTGATGATGATTAACTCATGAAGTTATAATACTAATGATCTTGTGTTTAATTAGTGACAGATTCATTATCAAGATCTTAGTAGGTATGGAGCTTCAACAAAGGATTTTAAGACAAGTTTTGGAGCTAGCACCGGTTGATTCATGAGCCTATGCATCAAGACCACATCAATTTGTTGAGCTCGTTGGATTGCACTTGGACCAAGTCAAGAGGATGAGAAGACTTCAAGGGAAGACTTCAAGATCAAGACTTGTGTCTAGGTATAAGATTTTTGTTTTTAGTTAAAATGTAAAGGATAGAGTAGTTGATGGATTGCTCAAGTACATATACACACACACTCTTGATAGAATTATTTTCATAAAAGATTTTTTAGTTTAGAAAAGATTTTTCTTTGTGACAAAATACTATTTGGTTTTTGATATTCATGTTTACATCTTTCAACCAAAACCAAGTTTATGCTTAATGCCAAAAACATAGATATTTCATCTTGATTGTGTAGTGGATCATATCCATACACACTATGCTTTAAAAGTATATCTTGTTTTTGTATTTGATGAAGAGTTTTGGAAAATAAGTTTTTTGGAAAATACAATTTTTCACATGAGCCAAATATTTCCATATTACAAAATAGTCTAAATCTTTTATAACATGCCTTGATTTTGTGCAAGCATGTTTGTATATCAAAGTATATTGGTTAAACTATTTTTGTAGATTTTTATGTATTTTATGGGATTTTTATGAAAGCCAAAGACCAACACATTTTCTCCCAAGTGCTGACCCAGAACTGGCTTACGGGTCGACCGGGCGGGTCGACCGGAACCAAGGGCAGGTCGACCGCAAGGGTCGACCGACGTGCACAGAACCGTGCACGTCTGGCAGTTCAGTGGGCGGGTCGACCGGAACTGAGAGCAGTGCTCTCTGTTCTTTTGGGTCGACCGGGTGGGTCGACCGGAGGCTCCAACGGTCAGATTTTTGACCGTTGCGGGTCGACCGACCGGGTCGACCGGCAGGCCTGACAGACCCCAACGGCTATATTTTTCTGACCTATAAATTTGGGGGTTTAGTCATTGTTTTAAGCTAAGATTTTAGGAGAGCTTTGAGCCAGTTTTTCTCATTCTTTTAAAAGGGTTTTCTCCACATATTTGAGTGCAAATACTTCCAATCAAAAGGGAAGATTTTATTTAGAGTGTGTTAAAAGAGATTCTTTGAGTTTTCCTCCACCATCTCTTTTCTTGTTTTTCTCACAAACACTTGAGCAACCCATTGAGCTATCATCTTATAGGAGTGTTGTAGTGAGAGTTTTTATTGGTGATCAAAGTGTTTAGATCACCAAGAGATCTTTTCTTGTTCTTTGAGGAAACAGGCAAGTGTGCTCGTGGTGGTTTAGAGTTCTTGTGTGAACTCGGTGGTTTAAGGTGCGGCCTCGGCGAGCTAGTGAGCTTACGTGTGTACGGGACTAGGGAGTCCGAGGGCTTGTAGGTGTTGCGGCACCGAGGAGAGATCCATTGGGATCTTGCATAGTGGAAATCCTTTGTGTGTCGAAGGCGGGGATGTAGAGCAAGTGTGCTCAAACCTCGAAACAAACCCTTTGTGTTTGCGATTGCCTTTTCTCTCTTTCTCTCTCCCTTACTTATATCTTGCATAGCTTATATTGTCTTTACATTTACATGCTTGATATATCTTGTATGCATAATTGATATATACTTGCTTGGGTTGTTTGCTAACACTTGTATTTAACCAAGAGAGCCAACGCGGCACCTCAACCCATTCAAGGGGAATCTAGATGAGTTTGTCCAGAGCCCTTCAAGGGGAATTCGGCAACACTCTTTGGTTATACGTGGTGTTTAGTGTAAAAGTTTTAATTAGGTCATAATTGTTTTTAGCTTCCGTATTATTTGCATCATTCATCATTAAGTGACCATTAGATTAGCCATCACCTATTCACCCCCCTCTAGGTGAACCTACAATTGTAAACACAAATATATATATATATATATATATATATATATATATATATATATATAAATATATATATATATTGATATCTGTCAGTTTTCCCCGACCCAATGTAAGTTGTCTTTTTTTATAGTTTATTAGATAATTATCAGATTACGGGAATGAGCAGGAACAAGTCAAGAGTATCAGGAGCACATGTGTATCAGGAGTCCAGTTTGTACTGAAATATATCATCAAGATGTTGGTCATCATCCCATATAGTGATAATTATGAGAGTTAGGTATGTCATGCCGGATGTCAAGTGATAGCAAATAAGGGTTCAGGTGATATTAGGCATGAGTTAAGAAACAACACAGTAAATGTTAGCACAATAAGTGAAATCAAGCGATACTGGAAATAGTACAGACATAAGAGATCAATACAATACTGAAAACTATGCATTCTTAGGAAAATAGTATAAGTAAGATTTCAAACTCTTGACAACTATTAATGAAGAATTAATTGAACTATTGAGCAGGCAAGTGGGTAAGCAAGCAAAAAAAATATCTAAGCGAAGCAAAGCAGTGTTGGGGACAAGATCAGCGAACAGAGTTTTATCACCAAAGCGCTGGTGGAACTTAGAAACGTCTCGGCTTAAGATGCGAGTCTAAAATCTGACAGAGTTCCGCTTAAATGTGTTTAGTGGTAAAATGTTAAGCGCTAAGCTGCCTTTCCAAGCGAGCTAGAAAGTCCAGAGGACTTTAATAAACCTCAGAGAGATCAAGCCCAAAAGCTTTGCAAAATGGGGACATAGTTAGACGGTGTCTGATGAGGCTATGCAATTAAGCTCGGCTCGCAGCCACACGATGTAACTAGTAAAACCCTGGGGTTTAAGCAAAGCATAAGACGTGCCTGACGAGTATCCAATAGGCTAATTACACAGTCACACGACTTAGCTAAGCTCCTGATGAAACTAGAAAACCCAAAGGGTTTAACCCGAAAGCCGATATAGAATCACAGAGCGGTTAAGCCCGAAGCCTAACGACCATGAAGGATCGACCACACATGGTATAAAGCAGTAAAAGAACAAATCACAGGTATGATATATGTACAGGAAATAAACTACCCTAGTACTACACATACAGTCGTAGGCACTCTGCCATATACATACATAAGTACACAGTGCGAATGAATACAATACAATTCAAACTATAGGATAAAATACAAGTCGACCTGTCGAAGCGGGGAAACACAAAGTCTCACCTAAATATCTTCAGAAATGTCGCGAAATCTCGAAACACTAGAAACATGTGCATGTGGCCTTAATACAATATAAAATATAATATATATATATTTGCAGAGAGAGAGTTGGCAGGGGAGGAGAGAACAGGGGAGAGAGAGAAAATAGGGGAGAGAGAGGGAACTAGGAGGGAGAGAACAGGAGAAGGGGCTGTAGCCCCCCTCCATGCCCACGCAAGGCCAGCCCATGGCTAGCTGTGGGCCAACAGTACCTAGGGCGATGCCAGGGAGGCACAGACCGTCGGGCAGGGGTAGCCACCGGCCACCCCAAAGTGGAGGGAAAGGAGAGGGGTGATGGTGTCTAAGGTGGTGTTGGAGGTGATGGTTAGAGATTATGGTGGTGGTGTTGAAAATGGAGAGATTGGGAGGTGGAGAAAGTAGTGGGAATTGTAATTAAAGAGGAGGTAATTTGGTTGTGGTAGTGGTGGATTTAAAGAGTTTGGAGGTGAAGAGAAGGTGGTGGTGGTGGGATTTTGAAGGACATGATGGTGATTTTGGAGTTGAAGGAGATGGGGAGAGTTAGAGAAAGTGGGGGTGATGTAGTAGTGAAGAGATGGTGGAGAGGTGGATATGGTGGTGGAAATTAAGAGGATGGTGGTGGATTGGGTGGTGGTGGTGGTGAATTTGAAGGAGGTGGAGTGGTGAAGGAGATGATAGTGAAGAATGAGGAGATGAAGATGATGGTCAGAGCTTGGGATAATATGGCCTGCCGGCCGTGGGGGCTCGCCAGAGAAGGCGGCAGTGTTGGATCGGGTGGTGGTGGCCGTTGATGGAGAAGGGAGGGAGATAGAGTGAAAGAGAAAGATTGGGAGAGTAGAGAGAGAATGAGTTAAAAGAGTGAGACACTAGGAAATAGAGTGAGAGAATTTTGAGAGAGAAAGAGAGAGATAGAGGGAGGAGGAGGACGTCGGTCGATTTGGGAAGAAGAAAGAAAAGAAAAAAGAAAAAGAAAGAAGAAAGAAGAAGGAAGGGAAAAATAAAAGAAGAAGATATTTTGGGTTTGTGGTTCAGAAAAAAGGAAAAAAATAAAAAAATAAAAATAAAAAGAGAGAAAAAAGATATGGAAGAGAATAAAAGAGAAAAAGAAAGAAGAAAGGAAAGAAAATATCTGGATAGATATCCCGGATCTGGGAAAATACCCGATAACATCGAAAAAGCCAAAAAATGGAGTAACTCAGAAAGGTCTCCAAAAATTCTCAAAAATATTAAATATTATTTTAAGATACGTGGTGAAATTAGATTTTATAAATTCAATAATATTTTTTAAATAAAAATTTTGAAATCTACCAGTGATTCCGGTGAACACCAAAACCGGTCGAACTTTGATAAATTCAAAAAAAATCCCTAAAAATATACTAAGGTAGATATGATTCTAAGAAATTATGTGAAAGCAAATTTTAGAAATTTAGCTCTGTCTGTAAATTAAAAATCTTGAAATTGACCAGCGATAGTAGTTGACACTGTTGAAGATTTTGCAATTTAATTCAAAAAATTCCAAAAAATTATGAAAAATCTAAAATATTGAAAAACAATATTTAAAACTGAAATCGGTGAAATCTGACTACCGAAAAATTAAATTGACCAATAAACTAAGATCACGTCCCCAATTTAGATTAGGGCTGACTCTGAGTCCACGAATCCGGATATAATGCAAAGCAATCACATAAATGATCATAAAATAAAAATAATTATAGAAAGTAAATCGAAAAATATGATAAAAAATCTGAATACATATTTAAGTACGTATTCTGAGAACGGGATGTTATAAATAGACTATAAAGTAGAGCGTCAGTTCACCGGCGCTTGGGACTATGTAAACACATATCATAACGCATATCACGTTGTAGACCGACATTTGTCAAGGTCTCCTGCGTAGTCAGAAGTAACGTATCTGACACATTGTTGATTGTAACATCCTTCTTTAATATCAAACCAATGTCTGTGGTACCTTTGATGTACCGTATAATCCACTTCACTCCTCCCAATGACCCTCCGGGATCGTGCATGTATCTGCTAACCATTTAGAAATCTTGTGACAAATCGGGCCTTGTACACACTATTGCATACATTAAACTACCAACCACACTAGCATAGGGTACGTGAGTCATATACTCACGCTCTTTAGTTGAAGCAGACATAATAGCTTTTAATTTGAATGAGGAACCAATAGTGTACTCACAGATTCCATATCATCGTTGATATTAAACTTCTGAAGTACCTTTTCCAAATTCCTTCTTTTGTGTCAAGCTAATCTTGCCACCCTTCCAATCTCACTCAATCTCCATGCCTAGCACCTTCTTTGTTTCACCCAGATCTTTCATCTCAAATTCGAAAGATAAATCTTTCTTCACTTTGTCAATTGCAGATCTGCTTTTGGAAGTGATGAGCATATTGTCTATATATAAAATAGATAAATGTACTCTCTGTTAGATAGCTTATTGTAATACACACAAGAGTCATAATGGCTTCGTGTGTTCTTCTTGCCTCTTATGAAACTGTCAAAATGCTTGTATCACTGCCTTGATGATTGTTTTAATCTATAAAGTGATTTTTTCAGCTTGCATATCATATTCTCCTTTCCTGCAGTTTTGAACCCTATCAGCTGAGAGATGTAGATCTCCTCTTCAAGATCGCTATGGAGAAAGACGATCTTCACATTGAGCTGATTAAGTTTTAACTCGTACTGTGGCACCAGTTTCAACAAAATTTGAATAGATGAGTGCTTCACAACGAGTGAGAATATCTTATTGTAGTCAACGCCTTCTCGCTGCGCGTAATCTTTAACTATCAATCTGA
This sequence comes from Agave tequilana, assembly GCA_038442645.1. Classification (NCBI taxonomy): domain Eukaryota; kingdom Viridiplantae; phylum Streptophyta; class Magnoliopsida; order Asparagales; family Asparagaceae; genus Agave; species Agave tequilana. Next base: position 30,058 of record JAVJIF010012119.1, on the reverse strand, counting down.
CTTCGTAGTATTCATTATCACTATCGAGAGATCCTTATTTCTTTGCAAATACCTTCTTGCAACCAATCGCCTTCTTCCTCTTAGGCAATTCTGATAGTTCTCAAGTGTCGTTCTTGTACAGAGAACTCACACTACTAGAAAGCCTGTCAAATTGCGTCGAAAATTTCCGTCAAAAATATACAATTCAAAAATTTATGTTTTGCATCGTATTTTTGCGTCAAAAATTTTTGACGCAAACCACCTCGACGCAATTTTTGCGTAGAATTTATAGAAAATTTTGCTTCGCAATACGACGCAAAATATATTTTTTAAATTTTTGTAAATTTAAAAGTTGCGTTAAATTTTTGACACAATATTTACTATTTGCGACAAAAATTCTATGCGAACTAGTTAAAAATATTTTTAAATGTCTTGTAATTGTGTCAAAAATTTATTTTTGACGCAATTTGTTGTCCAGAAGTTATAAAACATGTGAAATTTTTTTGTGTAAAAATATAATTTGTGCCAACAAATTGCATTTAATTCATAAATTTGATGCAATTATTGGACAAATTGCATCGAATTCCGTATTTTTGACGCAACTATGGACCAATAATTGCGTGAAAAATACTAAATTCGACGCAATTTGATGGCATTTTTTTAAAAAATCTGCAGCACAGGCCACATCCATCCATACATGCATCTCAAAAAAGAATTTATACATCAAATATGAATTTATATGTAAACAACCAATCTCTACATGTATACATTGAATTCACCAATCTCACACAAGCACCAATCTCAACCAAATATCAACCATATAGAATAATAACCAATACAATCTCACCAAATAGAATAATAACCAAACACCAATCTCATCAGAGTCCAAATAATCTCAACATGTATAATAATAACAAGCTAAGGTCAAAATACAAGCAATATCTTTACAGTCATAACACATAATCTCACCTAAGCCTCGTCGTTATTCCCATCATCATTGTCGTCATCCCTGCCGCTAGGTTGCCCGACACTTTGTTGACTCGCCATAAATTGGGTCATGAACTGCTGCATTTCTCTCTGAGCAGCCTCCAAACTGGCTATCCTCTGACGATCGGCCTCCGACTGCTGTCCTATTGCCTCCTACTGCTGCAGATTTTTTCACATCTTGGATTCTGAGATGATCATCTCTTCCATCATGGCATTCTTTCACATTTTAGATTATAAGCTGATTTTAGTTTCCTTATATGTAGAGAGATCGCCTCCCCAATAACTGAGAGAGCATAGGACACTATCATATTAGTAGTGAACCAACTGGGCTTACGTGAATTTTTCCTGGATCTTTCAAATGCAATAGATTCTTAGACATCACTCATAGCATGTCATTAATCCTCATCATCAGCAGCATCCTGATCGGCTACATGATCACCACCATGTGTCACCACGGGTAATATCTCCAATGATACTGATCTTTCTAGAGACGGTGAAGTAGTATCACTTTTCACCTGCTGTGATATCTCTTTTGTCTTTTCACTCTCCATCTGCTGAGAGTTTGTATGAAGCCTCATCAAACATGACAACTCTGCTCAAGAAAACTTTTTGTCTTTTAGATCCCAAATTTTGTAGCCTTTAGCGCCTTTATTGAATATTATGAGCTCACTTTTCCTCGCTCTTGGGTCCAACTTGTCTTCCTTGACATGATAGTAGACGGACATCCAAATACCCATAGCGAATCATAATACTAAGCTACTTTTCCTAACCAAACTTCTAAATAAGTTTTACCTCCTATCGTAGATAATGACAACTTGTTAACAAGATGACAAATATACGCCAATGCCTCAGCTAAAAATATTTTGATATATTGGTGTTGGATAACATGCACAGGATCTTCTCTAGTAAGGTCATATTCATCTTTTCAGCCACTACGTTTTGACGCGGTGCCTTTCTTACTGTAAAGTGCCTTTCTATGCCCTCATCGCAACATAGCTGTAAGAAATGATCGCTTGAATACTCTCCTCCGTTGTTTGAATGGAGTACCTTAATCTTCCTTCCTGTGCTTTTCTCCATGTTTCTCTTCCACTCCAAACAACTCCCAGAATTTTCCTTTGTGCTTCATGATATATACCCAACATCACCTAGAGTAATCATCTATAAAAGACAGTGGTTACCTCCAATAGATACTGTCTTAGTAGGCCCTAAACGTCTGTGAGAACATAATCCAGAATCCCTCGGTGCAATGAGTTGCGGTGCTGAATTTCACATTGGTTTTCTTTTCGATGACACAATGTTCACAAAATCTAATTTGCAAGTATTGGCACCTTTCAGTAAATATTGCTTTGCAAGAGCTTGCAAAGACTTTTTCCCGGTATGTCCAAGCCTCATATGCCAAAGCCGGGTGCATTCTGAATTTATAGAAGTTGTTACTTGCCCTGTAATCATACTACTCTTTAAGTAGTAAAGGTTGTTGCGTCAGAGGCCCTTCAAAACAACCATCGAGCCTCTAGTCATCTTCAGAACACCATCTCTAATAGATACTTCAAGACCCAATTGTTGGCCCAGAGGCCTTCACTCTAGTTTTGATGATGATTAACTCATATAGTTATAGTTTACTAATAATCTTATTATGTTTAGTTTCAGATACTTAACCGAGATATTAGTAGGTGATTAGCTTCAACAAAGTTATTTTGGAGCTTTCACATGGTGATTCAAGAGCCCGAGCGTCAAAGTTCATATCTAGCACTCGTTGGAGTCAAGCTCGATGGATCACGTTTGGATCGAGTCGATTTGGAGACGGCGCTCTACAAGAAGACTTTGGTACAGTGTTTAGTTTATAGTTTAGATCCATTTGTTAAAGATTAGATAGTGTGGTATGCTCAAGTTCACAACACACATACTTGTTTTTAAGTTTCATGTTTTGGTTTTCGGTTTGTTGGTTTAACCGATCTTGGTTTTCATGGATAGATAGAATCAAAACAAGTTTACATGGTTTAATGTATATTAGATTTATGCTATATACATCTATGCTTCAACTATTTAAACAAACTTAGTTTGATAGTCTATTTCATGAGTTTGGAGTTTTGGTATGTTAACAAAACTTATTTTTGGATTTTAAGTCAAAACATTGATATACATACATACATACATACATACATACATACATATATATATATATATATATATATATATATATATATATATTATATATATATATATATATATATATTATATATATATATATATATATATATATGTATATATATATATCTGTGTGTGTGTGTGTGTGTGTGTGTGTATATGTATATGTATATGTATATGTATATGTATATGTATATGTATATTGGATTATATCCATATACAACATGCTTCAAGTTATTTAAGTATCATGTTTTTGTATTTGGATGAGTTTTGGACAAAACGATTTTCCATTTCAAAAATCCAAGTTTTGAAAAATACGGATTTTGATTTTCGACAAAATTTATAAAAAACTGGTTCAAATTGTTTGAAATATATGTTAAATTTCACACATGTTTTGTATTTCAAAGAGAATCTAAGAACTTATTTTTGTGGATTTTTAGAGAATTTATGGGATTTATTTGGTAATTAAAAACCCAGTTTTCAAGTTCAAAATTTAGCCCTGCCAGGCTCTGGCGGTCGACCGGGCCGGTCGACTGGAGCCAAAGTCGGTGACCGGACGTGCACAAGGACGTGCACGTAGGCCAGCCTTTTAACCGGTCGACCGGCTGAAGTCAACCCACTCTCGGGTTGGCCCGGTCGACCGGGCGGTCAACCTGCCAGAGAGCCGTTGCTCTCTGGTTCTGAGCGAGGCGGTCGACCGGGCGGTCGAACGGCAGACTCAACGGTCATATTTTTGACTGTTTGGGCGGTCGACCGGAAGGTCAATTTTGACCTTTCTGCTAGTCAACGGGCAGATTTAGTTGGGGCCTTTATATACCCCACATTTGAGTTGTTTCTTACCAAGTTTTAAAGAGAGAAAAATTTACATTCTTAAAGTGTTTTATTACAAGTTTCAAAAGAGTTTTAGAGCTTTAAAGATTTGAACTTTATTTTGTTTTAAAAGGGGTTGGAAAATTCAAAGAAAAGAAAAGTCTTTGGGAATTGGTTTGATCTTCATTTCAATTCTATCTAGAGTTTTTCCCTAGAGTTTTTTCTTTGAGTTTTTGATTTCCAAACTCTTTATTTTTCACACTTGAGCTTATCTACTATCCTATCTATTAGGATCTTTATTTTGTAGGAAAAATTAGTTTGTGGTTGTGGAAACCATCAAGTTGTAAACTTCCTTCATTGTGATATCCCTCTAGTAAGAGGAGATTGATTTGGTATCCCTCTATTGTGAGGTGATTGTGGAAGTTGTGGTTAGCTCCCTCTAGTGAGAGGTGGAGATTGTGTTTAGCTCCCTCTAGTGAGAGGTGGAGTTTGTGTTGGAATCCCTCAAGTGTGAGGTGATTGATTTGTATTGGCTAAGTTCCTACCCCTCTTGTGTGAGGTGGTTTTTGTGTTAGTTGTGCATATCCTCTAGTGAGAAATTGTATTGGTTGAGAGTGGAGTTATGTACTCCCGGTTATTCTATTGCCCAAAATCCTCAGTAGAGGTTCCCTGTGTGGGAAGTCCTATGTGGACGAGATAGTGGAAATCCTTATGTGTGAAGGCGTGGACGTAGAGTTGTGTGCTCGAACCTCGAAACATATCCGTGTGTTAGCGATTGATCCACTTTCTCTAAACTTTCTCTCTATTACTTTATGCCTTGCATCATTTCATATTGCTCATTCATATATTATATGCTTGGCTTGTTTGTGTGTGCCTCACTTGTGTTTAATCACGAGAGCTTTATATAGCACCTTAACTCTTATTCAGAGGAATCAAGAGGAGTTAGTCCAGAGCCCTTCACTGGGAATTCGGCTACACTCATTGGTTACACTAAGTGTGTTGCAATTTAGTTTCTAATTTTCGCATTTTGTTCATTAGATTAGCCGTACACCTATTCACCACCCTCTAGGTGTACTTACAATTGGTATTAGCCTACGCTCCTGATATTAGGTTTAACCACCTAAGAGTGTGATCTTGGTTTTGCTAATCTATCATTTATATTTGCACACGTATATTGTTTACACACTCTCATGGATTGCTTGACACCTCCCATGTTTGATGTTTCCAACATTAACATGTGAAAATTTAGGATGTCCATGTACTTGAAAAACCCTAGGCTTGTATGTTTTCCTTACCGCTACCAAGAAATCCTATCTTGGTAATAGCAAGCATATAGAGGCTAATGCACAAGCCCTTGAGGCACTTAGAAGCACACTAAACAAAGAATATCTTATGTTGGTTTCTAACTGTGATTCTGCCTTTGCAGTGTGGAACACGTTGACCTCCTCCAAGCTTCAATTGTCAATCCAAATATAGGATGAATCTAGTGGAGAATCCGAGCAATAATGCTACATGGTCCAAAGGAATGACTCCCTTGAGGTATATTCAGAATCCCAATTAGATGATGATGATGCTAGTTCTCTAGTAATGATTATATTGATGCCAATGCTTTGAATGAAGAACTTTCAATTGTTTGTGAAAATTGTTAGAAAAATATAATCTTTTGAAAAAGAAAAGTCTTGGACTTAACAAAGAAAATAAAGATTTGTTTTCAAAACTTGATTTAGCTTTGCAAGAGAAGGAAGAGATTTCAAGTGAACGTGACTCACTTAAATCCTAACTTGACCTTGCCCTAAAGAAAAATGAAATTTTAAAAAGATGAAATGATTGTAATGATGTTTTGAAGAAAATGAATCTTTAACTTCAAAACTTGACTTTGTTTTAAAAGATGATTCTTTGAAAAACAAATTATTTTTATTTCAAAAGAATTAGATTTGGTTTCTAAGAAGAATATTGTTTTGAAAAATAATTTAAACACACATGTTTGCCATGCTAGTATAGCTTCTTCATCTAACTTACTTATTGCATGCACCTCTTCTTCTAGGATTGATATGATATATATTTATTAAAGAAGAGTGTGGATTGTTTGGGCTCCACTTTGAGCCATTGTGCTTTAAACCACACACGTTTGGAATCTTTGTTTCGAAAGAAACAAGTTCTATTTATGTATGCACACAAACCACAGCATACACATGCTTCTCACGTTCACTCTCATAACACAATGTATGCTCATGTGTACGCTTGTATACATTGTGGACGTAAGGACCACCTTGCTAAATTTTGTTATGATAAGTTACATGATTCAAATTTAGCAACTAAATTTGTTTGGGCTAGGAAAGGATCTAACCCCCATGGACCCAAAAGAGTGTGGGTACCAAAGACTACCCCTATTGTATTTGATGTAGGTGTGAGCTCTTACATGACGTGAGAGTGATGGTGCCTTGAGGTGGATGCGTTTCGAGCTAAAAGATATGGACTTATACCTTTCAAGGAAAGTTTGGTGGGAGGACCACTTTGTTTTGCAGACATGGAGAGTTACCCTTATGGTTTTGGTAACGATATCTTACTCCTCATTATGTTTACATGCTTTCATATTATTCATCTTTAGCATGTTTTGATGTTTCATGATTAGTGTGTTAAATGTCATGATTATTAGACTTGTGATATGCATGATTAGTATTTGAGACATCCATGTTTAATATGGACTTATACCTTTGTATTCTTACAGTTGTTTTAACTATTGTGTATATCATAGATCTAATGCATGTGCATTTACATAATGATCATATGAGTTTTTGTTTTGATTTATATGCTTCATATTTTGATTACATGTTTAGATATCAGTTTTTATTAAAACTTGAATATATACTTGTACAACTAGTGAGCCACAAATAGATTATTATGTGTTTGTGCTTGAATGCTCATTTGTACTTATTAGATATACTAGTATAGCCTAGTTTTGATGATCATATATTTTGACTTGTATTCCCATCTTGTACATGTTTTTCATGTTATGTTTAACTTCATGTATATGTCTATTTTGTCCAAATTAATAGCTATACATATACATTCTTGAGCCACTTGCCTTCATGCATATACTTTTGTGGACTCGTATGTATACTTTAGTTTGTACATGACATACATATACCTTGAAGGATTTTAGTTTTGATGATTTTCAAGTTTTAAGGAATTTATTTTGAGCTTAATTTCCTATTTCTATAACTTTGTATTTCACATTATACTTGTACACTCACATCATTTTTGTTTACTCATGATTTGTTTTCATGAGACTATATATGCAGTATAGACTCTTGAGTATTTAATGGTCATGTGATTCTCATATTTTCATGGAAAATATTTCTTGTTTTATTCCTTACTTGAAGGATTTCATAAGTTTATAAATTTGTCATATAACTAGTTCGAATTCTTCATTATGGTAGACTTTTTCAAACATACTATATTTTCAAACTTATTTTTGAAAACTCCTACCCATTAAAGGGCGATTGGTTGGGCAACCATGCCTTGTATGCTCATTATTGAAAATCTATTTTAAATATGTGCATGAAATGGGTGGTAGGAAATATGAGTTATACACTTTATCTTATTATGTTTTCAATTGGTATCATTAGATCTTTTCAATTGGTATCACTATTGACATTCTTTTTGTATACTCATATATATATATATTTTTTAATATGTATGCTTATATATCTAATAGTATCAATTTCGATGGTATTTAATTTTTCATACACATATATATGTATTTTATTTGTGCTTACTATATCTCTATATCTTTGAGCACAAATTTGGTTATGCTAATCTTGATTTCTTAAATGTCTATTATATTTTAATTGATTATTTTTCAATTGGTATCTTATACAAGCTTATGCATCATTTTATTTGGTATTTCATAAAGGGAAAAAAATTCGTATTTCAGTTTTTAATTGGTTTTGTTTACCTTTCGTATTTTACTCTCACACTTTACGTTAAAAAAGGATTGAAAAATGATATTTTTTTTGGTAGCATATGCTCCTAATGAAAAATTACTTTCAATTGGTACTAATCTTTACAATTGATATTAAGATTGTCTATATCTTTCAATTAATATCAAAATTTTTGGTTGATTTCTTCAACATATTTTATTTACTTTCAATGGTTTCAATTGGTAATATAGACATTTTATTTAAATTAAAAATATTTGTTTTATATACTTTCAATTAGTATGGTTTATTGATATCATGATGCACAAAATTGATATATTTTTTTCAATTAGTATCATAATGTTTTGATTTGATTTCACCCCTTGTTGATATTTTTTTGTTTAAGACAAAAGGGAAGAACATTGTTTTATTTTTTTCTTTGACCCTTTTATTGATGATTGACAAAAAGTGGGAGAAGTATTTGAGTTTATATGCATGTTTATTGTTTATTTGTAAGTTTATATCAAAGTTTGTTTCATATTGATATCAAGAGAGTTTGTTTGATGTTTTGATGTTTTGTTGATTTTGGTATCAAGAGAACATATTTTGTTGTTTTGGTTTATTGATATCAAGAACTTTTGTTAAAATTTTTATTGTTGGTATCAAGAGCCTTTATTGATTATCTTTCAATTGGTATCAAGAGTTTTTATTGATTGGTATCAAAAGCTTTTATTGCTTTTATTGATAAAGTTTTTAAATTGAAATTTTTATTGGTATCAAGAGCAATTATTTAAAGAAAGGAAAAAAAATTTATTTTAAAAGTTTGGTATCAAGAGCATGTTCATTTCATTGTTTTATGCATATTGATGCATATTCATATTTAATATTCATTGCATATCTTATTGTTTATTGTTATGCATGAGTTAAGGGGGAGCTTCTTTGAAGCTTAAATTTAATCCATGCATATATAACTCCATGAGTTTTGTGATCATCAAAAAGGGGGAGATTGTTGGCCCAGAGGCCTTCCACTCTAGTTTTGATGATGATTAACTCATGTAGTTATAGTTTACTAATAATCTTGTTATGTTTAGTTTCAGATACTTAACCAAGATATTAGTCGGTGATTAGCTTCAACAAAGTTGTTTTGGAGCTTTCACATGGTGATTCAAGAGCCCGAGCGTCAAAATTCATATCAAGCACTCGTTGGAGTCAAGCTCGGTGGATCACGTTTGGATCGAGTCGACTTGGAGACGGCGCTCTACAAGAAAACTTCGGTACAGTGTTTAGTTTATAGTTTAGATCCATTTGTTAAAGATTAGATAGTGTGGTATGCTCAAGTTCACAACATACACACTTGTTTTTAAGTATCATGTTTTGGTTTTCGGTTTGTTGGTTTAACGGATCTTGGTTTTCATGAATAGATAGAATCAAAACAACTTTACATGGTTTAATGTATATTAGATTTGTTCTATATACATCTATGTTTCAACTATTTAAACAAACTTAGTTTGATAGTCTATTTCATGAGTTTGGAGTTTTGGTATTTTAACAAAACTTATTTTTGAATTTTAAGTCAAAAACATTGATATATATATATATATATCTTTATATGTATATTGGATTATATCCATATACAACATACTTCAAGTTGTTTAAGTATCATGTTTTTGTATTTGGATGAGTTTTGGACAAAACGATTTTCCATTTCAAAAATCCAAGTTTTGTAAAATACAGTTTTAGTTTTCGGCAAAATTTGTAAGTCACAAAAATGGTTCAAATTGTTTGAAATATATGTTGAATTTTTTCACACATGTTTTGTATTTCAAAGAGAATTTAAGAACTTATTTTTGTGGATTTTTAGAGAATTTATGGGATTTATTTGGTAATTAAAAACCCAGTTTTCAAGCTCTGAATTTAGCCCTGCCAGGCTCTGGCAGTCGACCGGGCTGGTCGACCGGAGCCAGAGTCGGTTGACCGGACTGATCGACCGACGTGCACAAGGACGTGCACGCAGGCCAGCCTTTTAGGTCGGTCGACCGAGCGGTCGACCGACTGAAGTCAACCCACTCTCGGGTTGGCCCGGTCGATCGGGCGGTCGACCGGCCAGAGAGCTGTTGCTCTCTAGTTCTGGGCGCGGTCGACCAGGAGGTCGACCGGCAGGCTCAACAGTCATATTTTTGACCGTTGGCCGGTCGACCGGAAGGTCAATTTTGACCTTTCTGCCAGCCAACGGGCAGATTTGGTTGGGGCCTTTATATACCCCACATTTGAGTTATTTCTTACCAAGTTTTCAAGAGAGAAAAATTTACATTCTTAAAGTGTTTTATTACAAGTTTCAAAAGAGTTTTAGAGCTTTAAAGATTTGATCTTTATTTTGTTTTAAAAGGGGTTGGAAATTCAAAGAAAAGAAAAGTCTTTGGGAATTGGTTTGATCTTCATTTTCAATTCTATCTAGAGTTTTTCCCTAGAGTTTTTCTTTGAGTTTTTGATTTCCAAACTCTTTATTTTTCACACTTGACCTTATCTACTATCCTATTTGTTAGGATCTTTATTTTGTGGGAAAAATTAGTTTGTGGTTGCGGAAACCACAAAGTTGTAAACTTCCTTCATTGTGATATTCCTCTAGTGAGAGGAGATTGATTTGGTATCCCTCTATTGTGAGGTGATTGTGGAAGTTGTGGTTAGCTCCCTCTAGTGAGAGGTGGAGATTGTGTTTAGCTCCCTCTAGTGAGAGGTGGAGTTTGTGTTGGAATCCCTCAAGTGTGAGGTGATTGATTTGTATTGGCTAAGTTCCTACCCCTCTTGTGTGAGGTGATTTTTGTGTTAGTTGTGCATATCCTCTAGTGAGAGGTTGTATTGATTGAGAGAGGAGTTGTGTACTCTCAGTTATTGTATTGCTCAAAATCCTCAGTGGAGGTTTCCTGTGTGGGAAGTCCTGTGTGGACGAGATAGTGGAAATCTTTCTGTGTGAAGGCGGGGACGGAGAGCTGTGTGCTCGAACCTCGAAACATATCCGTGTGTTAGCGATTGATCCATTTTCTCAAAACTCTCTCTATTACTTTGTGCCTTGCATCATTTCATATTTCTTATTCATATATTATATGCTTTGTTTGTTTGTGTGTGCCTCACATGTGTTTAACCACGAGAGCTCCATATAGCACCTCAACTCTTATTCAGAGGAATCAAGAGGAGTTAGTCCAGACCCCTTCACTGGGAATTCGGCTACACTCATTGGTTACACAAAGTGTGTTGCAATTTAGTTTTTAATTTTCGCGTTTTGTTCATTAGATTAGCCGTACACCTATTCACCCCCCTCTAGGTGTACTTACACCAATGCTTTCAAAACACTAACAGAGATAAGATTCCTTTTCAGTTGAGGTACATACTTCACTCCCTTCAATTCTCGCACCATCCCATCAAATATCTTGATATGGACCATACTTATCCTTTCTATGTTACATGGACGATCATCACCCATGACAACAAAACATTCATCTAGCTTCTCAATGCTAGAAAATCAATCCATGTTGGGACATACATGATAAAAGCTCATGTATCTAGCATCACTCAGAATCACCTGAGTAACCAATAGTAGAGTAGTGACTGAGAAAGAAAATATCGTTGAAATAGAGTCCGATCTACCCACCTGTGAAGTACTACCCGATAGGGTACTGATCACCCTTGTGAAATTTTCCTCGGTCTTTGACTCCTTATGCTTATCTTTGATTTTTGGACAATCAACATTTTAGTGCCCTAACTCTTTGCAGAAGGTGCAGTAGTTCTTCATCAGATCTCTAAAATCTGGTCTGAACTTTGATCTCTTACACTTGCTTTTACCCTTCTAATTGGAACCCTGCCTCTTACCATAAAGTCTCTGCTGATGTACCATTGAAAAAAAACTGCTTGTCCTTTCTTTTCACTTCGTAATTTATAAGAGCAGCTGACATGTCACTATAGTTTAGTGTTTATTTACTATTGATCAAGGTTAGGATGAATGTTTCATACTTTTCATTAGGAAGAGAATTTAGAAAAATCAATGCCTTATCCTTTTCTTCGATCGATACATCCATATTAATTAAGTCTATAAGAAGCTTCATGTAGTTATTTATGTGTTCATCAATAAAGAGTTCTCTCTTCAACTGGAAGCGATAAAGCCTCTTATTCAGATGCAATCGAGTCTTGATGCTCTTCATCAGATTCTTCTTTTTGAGGATCTCCCACATCTTCTTTGCGAAAGTTTCATACTGATACTTGATGTCTTGTGTCAAATAAGAACTTATGAGACCATATGCCATCCTATTTATCTTATCACAATCCATTTCAGAAGTCTCCTCTAGCTTTTCTTCCAAACATAGAATGTCTTCGAGGTTTGATGCCATCAGTGCATCCATCACCTCACACCTCCACATTTCAAAGTTGTTCTTTTTATCAAACTTTACCACATCGATCTTCATCGGATGTGGGTTCATAAATTCAGCATGGATTGACTATTTCCGGCCATCTCCTCAATAGACTGCTCAAAGTAATGCGAAAATTAATAAGTGAAAATAAATTCAAATAGGAAAGATCAGATCTTTACCTCCGAACGAAATTGTAGACTATCTCAAAGTTGATTTGCTCCACCCGAATAAAACTCCCCTTCGAACCCGAAAAGCTCTGATACCACTTGTTGGAATCTCTTGCGCAGAGGACAGCAACACCAAAAAATAGTCTCCAATTACACGAACAAATAAATTAAAGGGAAAAAGCAAGAATACAAATTTAACGAGATTCGACAATTGCCTACGTCCTTGAGGCAGAAGGGGAGAGAGATCGTATTTAAACAATCAAGTATATGATACAATCAATAGGGAGTAATACCCCTCTTTATATAGCCACAAAGTCCATGAAAATAAGAAAACAAACCACTCCGAATTCAGATCAGAAACGAACTCTGAATCCAATTTGAAAACTGCTCAGAGACCAAATGCTGCCGACAGGCCAATTCGACAGACTGAGCCAGTCTGCACCAGTCCCGACTCTCGAGAAATGCATGTCAACAGCCATGGCGGTCCTATTAACAGGGCTCTGCCGATAACCGAGATGGCATGTCGACAGTCAAAGTAAACTGCTGCTCCCTGTTGGTGTATCCACGTATCTGCTATATCCTAACACTTCATCTAAACATGTACTAACACCAAGGAGTTAAAAAACTTCGCCATTAAGATTTTATACTCTCTCCCCACATTCTTCACACTACAAGCCAGGGGGGGGTTGGGGGGGGGGGGGGGGGGGGGGGGGGGGGGGGGGGGGGGTTGGGGGGGTCCTGGAGGAAACAAGGGGAAGCTGATCAAGTATGCTGCTAGATTGAAGAAGAAGATGGTTGGCCTCACCGGTAAAAAGAATCATAAACAAGAATCAAAGTATTCAGCCTCACTGCCGCATGCTGTCCACTGCGAAGAGCTCTACCTAACTTCCGAGGCTCCAAACCCCAGGATGACCACATTCTTTGCAGCCACATTCTCCCGCAAAACTACTTCAGCCAGAAACCTAATATCTAATTGTAATGAGCAAGATTTCTCTATAGTTTGTATATGTAATGTGTTTGTACCAACATCAGTAGCATACTGAAATTAATGAAGCCTTAAGAAGGAAATTAAGGGTTCGTAGACAAGTTGCTTTGCATTAAGTCCCATAACAAAGTCTCCGTGGGCATAGGATGCCTGGTAGCGAACGCTCATCTTTTCCTTGCTGTGTTTTGTGAGTTTGGTTAACAAATGCTCCACATCCTTAACATCAGAAAGATCGTCTTGGCCACCGTAACTGAGGAAGATGGGGATATCTTTGGGGATAGCTGACAGATTGTAGGCTGGAGGATTGGCAAGCCCATAGTGCTCCATGTTCTTTTTGTAATCTTGTAGTCGAATTTCGTTATAGTCCCCTCCGAAGCACTGTAGGATTATTTCTTCACTAGGATATATGATTGTCAGGGGGAAAAAAACAGTTTGATCAGAGTTTTAGTAGAAAGGAGAGAAGCAAACTTACTTTGCGACATGTGCACGATGTTCTTCGTTGAGGTTGGTTGTGGTTCATGATCTAGGAATACCACTACTGAGGAGGTGTTGAGGCAGCAATTTTTGCCTGGGTTCAAGGAATCAAGAACACAAGATTTCTGTTAGTGGATTTTGGATTGAATTTTTTGTTTCTTGATTCAGAGAGTAATAGATTGTTGTTGATCAAAAGGAGAAACCTGTGTAGGATGTGAAGAGATCATAACAATTGATGGAAGTGTGCTCACACAGTTCTCGGAGGAGCATAAGTACAGGTTGACTGTCAGAAAGAATAAATTATGTAAAGCAATTTAAGTCTTAAATTCGGTAGAATGAATCATTCCCCAATGGCTATCTTTGACATATTCAAGGCTTGCAGGAGAAATTATGTGGCCTATCTTTTGAAAGTGTTAAAAGAGTTTATTTTCTTGAGGGAACATAATGAAAAAGTTCGCGTAAACTGGCCAACTCATTGCCTTTAAATTATACATAAATGGATCAAATTGGTTCAGTTCTTAATCTCAAGTTTTAGTTAATTTCTTAATTAGAAATTTTAGATAACTTACCCTGTGGGATTAAACTCATCGATACCCAACCAGTAATTGGTCTGCAAAACAAAACAAAATCAAAAAGCACAAGTCAAGGAAAAGCGCTGACATAATGGTTCTCCGAGCTCAGAACAGAAAATGATCAGGCACAGCTCTGTTACATCTGCAAGAAACGCCTCTGCTACACTTCGCGCTAGTAGTGATTTCACCTGATTCAGATAAGCTATAGGGCAAAGCAATGCTGCTGACCTCGTCATGCCCACTAACTTGTTCTGGGAGAATGATGCAAGGGCTATCAGAGTTCCCTAAATGAAGTGAAATCACTGCATCAAAACTACGTCTATTACCAACTTCAATGAAATTTTCTTGTTGAATTGATTCTACAGAGACTTACTAAAGAATGACCCACAAAGTGAATCTTTTGCCTGCCTGAATTTCTGTACACGTACTCGTATATTGCAGGTAGATCATACGCGACTAGTTCATCCACGACCAATCCCAATACCCCTGTATTTGCACATCACAATTCAAATATCATGTTACATGAATAGGATAACAATTAATTTGTGTGAAAAGGGGAAAGAGAACCGAATCATTGACGAAGAAACTGATGTGCTGGCGGCTAAACACAGTCCCTCGACTGTTGGCGATCCACACATCGTATCCGCTGTCTGCTGATGTAGCCGAGTGAATCTCAGGGGAATTTAGAAGCCAGGTGACCCCATCCTGCAAAATTAGTGTACAACCAGAGCGGTCGATATTTTCGATCAGAAAGCTTCAGTCACTTCAAATTTCAGGCATACCATCAAAAGCCCATGCTGAAGCAATACTGGAATCTTCTTCTTCGTTCCATTTGATGTTCCAGAATGGCGGCCATTGGGAATTCTCTGTAAACTAAGAATGTAGCCGTCTTCGGTTGTCACCTGTTGGTGAATTTGAAAGAATCAAATTAGTCAAGCTATACAGAATGAAAGTTCATGTATAATTTGAAGAAAAGGACTTGGAGAGTGATTACGGTGTGTTCTTCGCACTTGTAGCCGAATATCTCCAACCTGGACTTGCAAATGCCGGCTGAAGGAGCAGGAGTCGACGACCAGACTGTGACAGCAAATGTTAAGGTGAAGAAGAGGAGCCACGCGAGCGCGAAACAGAGAGAGCTGGTCATTGTTTGGATTTCTTTCTTGTTTATAACAATTTGCTTTGCGAAATATTGTGGAAGCCTAAATGGAGGGATGCTCTCCATTTGTATTGTCTCTGTATCTGATTTCGAATCCTACTAGAAAAGTTGTCATTTGGATAAGTAAATAAGAAGAATGTGCGCTTAGTAAGTGGTGATTATTTAGAAATTCTAATAACAAAGAACTAGACGTGATCTCAGAGATCAGCTTCTACGCGCTCCATTATTCATGCTTCGCAAAAAACGCTCACACCTTTGGGATGATTTGAGGAGTTTGTTGAGGATGTTTGGAGTGACATTTCAATCTAGAGAAGCCAGAACTTCTGAAACACTTTCCAAGATCTCTTATCAAGTCAGATGATATGACGACACTTTTCGTGTGAGATTGTGAGTTTGAAACTCTATGTTATAGCAAGCTCGTAGATTTTCAAGTTAAACTGCAGGGACGAACTAATATGATCTATTATGTAGAGAATCGAGTTTAAGGTGCACGTTATTGGTTGAGGGAGGCTCGTTATGATCCAAGAGCATGACAAAAGGACTAATTTCAATGTATTATTGTCTTTTAAATGAGTTATTTCTTCCTTCATGGGAAATTCTTTCTCCTAATACGAGGGATTGTTTTCCTTTCTTCTTTTTGTTTGAGATGCTTGCTTTTCCCCCCTTTGTAGTCTTCCTTATCCTTTCGTGATGCAAACATATAGGTCTCTCTCTAAGAAAAGAAACAAAAAAAAAAAGGAATAAAGAAAAATAAAGAAAAAGAAGATGGTAATAAATAAAAGATACATACAATGGAGAGGGCAAAAATTGTGTCCAGGCATGACGCAGACGGGGAAGCGAAGAAAATGATCAACACAGGCTAGATCTCATTCTAGCGCTGACGAATACTGAAGAACCCTTCAGGTAGGGAAATCGTACTCGAATTCACAAATACCACACTTGAATTCACAAGCAACATGACCCGAATTCACGAGCCAAATATAAGAACTCGAATCCACAAGTGATTGAAGAGTGAAATCTTAATTTTGATTCATAAAAAGTTGATTAAAAAAGATTGATTACAAAATAAGAATATAATGACTTTTTTATAGGCTTACAAAAGGGTACTACTCCTACTTGAAAACTAAAATCTATTCCTAAAAGAAAATAAAAAAGAGTGTCCTAATCTATCTAGGTAACCTAGATTCAAAATAAGGAAACACAAAATCAATTAGAGTTCAAATTAAACTAAAAAACAAAAAATCCTAATTAAACTCAGAATCCGAAAGATACTCAATAGGATTGTTGACAATTGAAAGATGTGTCGACAACACTGTAAAACCCTGACTCTCTGTAAAAGCTTATCGACTGCAACCTATCGACAAAAAATTGGCTATCGACAGCTCGATTCGGCTGTCGACAGCTGAAGCTCAAAATTAGCCAGCTATTTGGGTTTTCTCCTACATCTGTCCCTCTCTTTCAAAAAAAACTCGTCCTCGAGTTCAAATTTAGATATAGATACATAGTAGGGACTCTTTCAATTTAGATTCTCTCTCTCTCTAAATACACCATCCTTATATCTTCCTTTTCAAAAAGTTTCTCTCATCTCTTCTTGTTTGCTGATACTTTGTACTTATTATAGATTTCTCCACAAAATCTACTCTCGTTAGTGTAAGAGGAAATTTTGTTAAACCATGAGCCATACTATTATATCCAAACTCTGTTTGGGGAAAGTGTGATCCTAAAAGATTGATTCGCATTGACGATCTTCATTTAACATCATATAGTATTGCGTCATCGAACTTAAATATAATCATCATCTCAAATCAGTTGATAATCAATGTCAATTGGTTGATGTTCCTCCATCATCGAACCATACACATACATCATGCTCCCTTAATTTATTGCTTGCTTCCATTGAAAAAGGTCTTCCAAAGTACGAGTAGAGATGGGTTTGGCATACTTTGTGGAACATGTGTTGCACCCATGTGCTGATAATATGTGATATTAACTCAAAGAATTTAAAGTTGTCATCCTTGACACTCTTCTTCGGTAAAAAGGATTTTGATATCATGAAGAATAATCGTACCATTATGATATTATCTTCCATGGATGGTAATACTTCAAGATTGTTGATCCCAACTCCTTTGCACTCTTTTAATTTATCGACCTCCTCAAAAATTTTAGCTATTGTAGAAACTTCTTCTAAAGCAACGGCTTGCTTTATTTCCTTTGGCTCCACGAAGAATACGTCTGATTACATATTGGCATGAGTTGTGGTTTATTTTCTTCTGAACTAGGAATAGGTGGTATATGCTTCATGACTTCATTAAAAAATTGTGCTTGGCTAATAACCGCTTGAGGTTTTAATGAATCTCCCTTAATTGACTGCTCTTCAACTGGCGGTTGCTGATGTGACTTCGCAGTCTCGTTAAAATCTCATGAACGATCGTGGTCGATTCTCCATCTCTTCTTCCCCCAAAGCAAAGCTATTGGCTTGTAAGAGTCTTCATCCGGCTCCACATTCTTATAGGTGGCTTGCCTTGATACATACGCATGTTTGAAAATCGATCTCACCATGCTGCAGTCCTTCCTTTAAGTTTATGAACCACAAATTCATCATGATCTTCTATGAGAATATACTCAATGTCAAACAAATTATCAACTTCCTCGATCCAAAGTAAGGTTGACTCAACATCATGACTCCCATCAAAGAAGAAATAGGATTAGAAAATTCATCAAGATTTGAATATCTTTCTCCTTGGTCTCGGATAGAATTAGAAAACATGTTCCTCTTATTAGGGTTAGGAAACCTGCCTCTCTTATGAGGTTTAGGATTAGTGAATCCCTTAGGCCTTCTATAGGCTATCTTATCTTCTTCACAATCATTATACTGATAGATGGATGATTTCTCCTCGTAGAAAAATTCAGTAAATTTAGAACGTTGTAGATAATACCTTGGTGGTAGATGATATGGTGGTGGTGATCAATGTGGTGGTGGTCGATACGATTGACAATCATATCCGCTTTAGTTCATACCATCAGTTAGACCTCATTATAAATCTTGAGAGACATCCCTTTGATGATGTCGCCTCTCCTCCTAGCAGTATCCATCCATGCAAAAATGCCTTGTAATCCATCGTTGTCTCCTGTCATTATCAGAAAGTAATTGTAGCTCTGATACCACTTGATGCAGACGGGGAAGCAAAGAAAATGATCGATGCCGGCTAGATCTCATTCTAACGCTGACGAACCCTGAAGAACCTTCAGGTAAGAAAATCATGCTCGAATTCACGAGCACCGCACTCGAATCCACGGGCAACACGACCCAAATCCACGAGCCAAATATAAGAACTCGAATCCACGAGTGATTAAAGGAGAAATCTCAATTTTGATTCATAAAAAGTTAATTAAAAAAGATTAATTACAAAATAAGAGTACAAGAGCATTTTTATAGGCCCACAAAAGAGTACTACTCCTACTTGAAAATTATAGTCTATTCCTAAAAGAAAAGAAAAAAGAGTCCTAGTCTATCTAGGTAATCTAGATTCAAAATAAGAAAATACAAAATCAATTAGAGTCCAATTAAACCCAAAAATAAAATTCTAATTAAACTCAGAATCCGATAAATACTCAAGAGGACTGTCAATAGCTGAATGATGTTGTCGACTATAAACCCCTGACTCTCTGGTAAAGGCCTGTCAACTGCGAAATGGTTGTCGGCAGCTCGTTTCAACTGTCGACAGCTGAAGCTCAAAATTGACCAGCTGTTATGATTTCCTCCTACATCAAGGCACGGGACAACAAAAAGCTAGTTGAAGAAAAAAGGCCTAATAAGAGTGAACAAAAGGGAATGCAGAGAACCCTCCACCATGGATCTGGACCTCCACTGCCAACTCTGCCACCTTCAGTCCCCACCCCTTCTTCCTCATTCTCCTCTTTCACCTTTCCTCCATCTTCTTCCCTTATTTCTTCACATTTTCTCTCCCTTCTCCCCTCTACCTCACCCTTGACCCCAATCCCTTTTCTTCTTCTTCTTTAGATGTTGGTTTTTATTTATGTGGTGTGTTTTTATTTTGAACCCTCCTTTTCTCTGATGGAACCCATTTCCCTTCTTCTTCTTCCACGCACACCAGCTATTTGATGATATTCCTGGATCATTTTCTGAAGGGAATCATGCTATCTCGATCATGTCTGCTGATGTTTATTCCTCCAGGGGGTCTATTGAGGCCTCTTCTTTGTCCTAGGGGGAACAGGAGATTTTCAGAGGTTTCTGATCAGAGGGCGGTGATGTAAGGTCGGGTGACCATGAAGGCTAAGTAGGGACAAGGATGCTCCAAGATAGCTGAGCACGACTAGATAAGTTACGATTGTCACCTCTGTGACATCCTCAGCCACTAGAATGGGCATGCCCCACTGGGATCGTGTGCTTCACATGCCCTATAGGGGTGCGTTTCTAGAGGATGCCTGAAGTGGACTGAGGTCAGATACATGAAGGAGTTTAAGAAGGAGATGAAGGTCAAGGGGGTTTTAACTGAGCACTTGGGGCAGCCCGGGTGTCGTTGATGGTCGGGACGAGGACATGGTAGTGGGGTTTTTTCTTACCAAGGAGATGGTGTTA
This sequence comes from Agave tequilana, assembly GCA_038442645.1. Classification (NCBI taxonomy): domain Eukaryota; kingdom Viridiplantae; phylum Streptophyta; class Magnoliopsida; order Asparagales; family Asparagaceae; genus Agave; species Agave tequilana. The sequence continues at coordinate 9,863 of JAVJIF010012119.1, read as the reverse complement.
GGGCTTGTCGAAGGGAGGTCCTAATCTCACCTCTAGATTGGGTCGACTGCGATGGCAATGACACTATGGAGCCCAGATTGGCTCCTCCTTTCGCAAGGTGGTCAAGAGGGAGACAAGGAAAGAACTAGTTGCGTCAATCGACGGTCGGAAGGCAGTGGAATTGAGAGTGGGGATCGGTATTCATTTGAGTTCTCGATCATTAGAGGCCATACCAAGCCAAAGGGGGAGGAGGTGGGGTCTTTAATTTTGGGTTTCTTGCCAACCACCGGCGGTGCAAGCAACGACCAAGGAATCGTTCTCTAGCAGGATCGCCGTTGACACTGTTATATGTAGTAGCAAAGGAGTTCTCACAGCAATGGCTGGAAATGGACATTGGCGTCAATGTAGGTAAGAGAGGAAGGTGCTTCGGGTGTCACACCGATCGTTGGACAGGCTGGCACCAGCAGGGTAGAGGACATTAGTGATAGTGATGCGCTGCACTGTTCAGTGGCTGTTGGATGCCAATTTCAAAGGTCGACAGATTCAAATTTGAATTTAATTTCTGAAGGGAGACAAGTTTTGGGTTTGAGCGGAATTTGGATCCTTCACTAACCCGCTTTGAGAAAAAGGGCAGGGTCCTACTTCTGTTGAGGTACTTGGGACTGAGAGGAAATGGTTAGCTGATTCGGGTCAGGTAGATAAGGACATAAACTCTAATCGACATACCAGCAAGGTATGGACAGAATTGGAGTAGCCCACTTTTCAAAGGCCCAACATCTGATGTGTCCAGCCTTATTAGCAAAAGCCCACCTTTGGATGGGCCTCATTTGAGTGGGCAAACTAATTGTGCTAAAAAAGGGCTTTTTAAATGGGCCAGAATTCATGGATAAGCCAAATTCTGACTCCAAGCACCATGCAGAGCTGATCGTGAACGAACAGGGGATGATAACGGGGACAATGGATACAGACTTCATTTTGGACTTGTGGAATGAGCTAAATGGAGTAATTCTCATAGGAGATGATAGTGTCTTGGGTCATATGCTATCCTCTAATCGAGCATAATAGAAATGGGGAAAGAAGAAGAAGATGAAATCCTTACGCTAAGGAGAGGACATAATGAGGTGCAAAGTTAATTCAGGAGGTGGCACTTACTCCGGGATCTATAGTTAGAGTGTCTATTAGGGTCTCTTCTTCATCCCTGGAAGGAAGGGGAGATGGTCAGAGGATCCTAATTAGAGGACGGTGAGGCAAGGCTAGGCGACGACGAAGGCTGAGTAGGGAAAAGGTTGCTCCAAGATAGCTGAGCGTCGTTGGGGTAAGTCTCGGGTGTCACCTCTGCGGCATTCTTGGCCACTGGAAGGCGATATGCTCCATCGGGATGTGCTTCAATGCCAGCAAAATAGACACATTGTTAGAGGATGCCGAAGTGGGGAGGGCATAGATAAGAAGGAATTTAAGGAGGCAAGGATCAAAGGGGTTTTAACTGAGAACTTGAGACAGTTTGGTGTTGTTGGTGGCCGGGACGAGGACATAGTGGTGCAGCTTTTTCTTACCAAAGAGATGGTGTTAGGACTTACCGAAAGAAGAAGACTCAATCTCCACCTCGGATTAGGTCGAATGCGATGGATGACGACACGACGGAGCCCAGATTGGCTCCTTCTTTCGTCGAGGTAGTCAGGAGGGGGCCGACGAAGGAACCGGTCACGTCAAAAACGGTCAAAAGACAGTGGATTGAGAGCAAGGATTGGGATTCGTTTGAGTAGTTCGATTATTAGGGGTCATATCAAGCCAGAGGAGGAGGCGGGGGTCTTTAATTTGGGTTTCTGCCAACTGCACGGCGGCGCAAGCGAAGACCAAGGAATCATTCTCTGGCATGGTCGCCATTGACGTTGTTGTGCACAGCAGCAAAGGAGTTCTCACGGCAACGACCGGGATGGGCATTTGGCGGCAACATTGGTAAAAGAGGAAGGTGTTTTGGGTAATGCACTGATCGTTGGACAGGCTAGCACCAACGGGGCAGAGGACGTCAGGATAGTGATGCGCCGTGCAGTTCAATGGACATTGGATGCGGATTTCGAAGGTCAGCTGATTCAAATTTGAATTCAATTTCTGAGGGGGAGATATTTTCAAGTTTGAGTGGAATTTGGATCCTTCACCGACCCGCTTTGAGTAAGAGCGTAGGGCACTACCTTCTATTGAGATACTTGAGACTGAGAGGCAAGGGTTAGCTCATTCGGGTCGGACAGATAAGGACCCGAACCTAACATACCAGCAAAGTATAGACCAGAATTGGACTAGCCCGCTTTTCAAAGGCCCAACATCTAATGTGGCCAGCCTTATTAGCAAAGGCCAGTTTCATATGGACCCCATTTAAGTAGGTGAACTAATGGCATTAAAAAAGGGGTTTTTTTTTAATTGGGCTAGAGTCCATGGATAAGTCAAATTCTGACTCCAAGCACTATGTAGAGCTGATCGTGAACGAGCAGGGGATGATACCGGACAGTGGATACAGACTCCATTCTGGAGTTGTGGAAATGAGCTTAATGGAGTACTTCCTTGTAGGGGATGATAGTGTCCTGGGCCATATGCTATCCTCTGATCCAGTACGATAGAAGCGGGGAAGAAAAAGGGCAAACGCTTATGCTAAGGAACTAATATAATGAGTAGAGTTAATCCAGGAGGTGACACACACTTCGTGATCTATAGTTGGAGTGTCTGTTTATGGAATGGATAAGAGGATTCTGCAGCTAGAGATCTAGAGTGTTGAAGTTTTTTGGAGTGGAGTTTCTGAAAAGATGGTGCGAAAGCGCAGCGTCAGTGTAGCAGATAAGTCCTTTGGTTTTCTTTTTTCTTTTTCAATTTCATTTTCTGTTTCTTTTATTTTATTTTTTTGTGCAATTTATGTTTGAAAGACATGCTTGTACCTACTTTGTGAATGTTTATTAAAACTCTTTTAATGAAATGTCGCGGGATTCCCCCTCGGTTCTTACTCAAAAAAAAACAAGAGCAGCGACGAAAGAATGAAAAGATAGATAATGAGAAATCCACATTATTTCTTTCTTCGTTCGTTTTAGTTTTGAGACAAACGACATAGGCATAAGTTCCTTCTCATTTGCTAGAAATAATTTAACAAAACACTCTCAACAATTGAGCGGCACAAAAAAATTGTAATCCCAGACATAATTTGAACCCTTAAAAAAAGGATGCTAAAAGCATAATATGCAGGGTATCAACAAAATGATAAATCAACTGTAAGGTATAACATGTAAATGCTACTGTAATACAATGCTGAAATCTCTTTGTACTTACGAGACATTGGGGTTCTAATCATGCCTACACCAGACTATACCTTATTCTCAAAAAAGGAAAGTAAACGTTGCAAGATACAACTTCATATTATTGGCATGCTTAGGAATGAGGAATCATGCAATTGAAAGGCTTTTCATTGGACCTATTAGTAGGGGTGCTATCGAATGGGATACGGATCGAATATGGTCTTTACCATATCTGTATCCGCACTCAACTTTCGAATACGGATACGAATATTGACGGATGTGAAAAAAAATGATATCGTATCCGCTCTAAAATTGGATATCGAATATGAACGAATAATTAGCGGATCGAATGCGAATACTAATCGAATAAGTAAAAATGGATATGGTTAAGAATAAACTAAACGGATATACTTATTATTTTTCTCTCATCCACAATAATATAAATGTGATATAAAATATGATATTATTGTGTACATATCAATACTTCCATCATATTCATTGTCATTCGACTTTTATAGCAATGAATTACATGACCTCCAGTAGGAGTTGCCATCGGATCGGATACGGATCAGATATTGTCTTTACCCAATCGTATCTGCACCCAACTTTTAAATACGGATACGGATACATATATTGGCGGTGTGAAAAAATGATTCGTATCCGCCAAAATCGGATATCGGGTATGGATCCAATATTAGCGAATCGGATGCGAATACTAATCGGATATGTAAAAATAGACACGGTAAAGAAAAACTAAATAGAAATACTTATATTACTTTTTATCTCATCTACAATGATATTAAATGTGATACATATTATGATATTATTGTGTACATATCAATGCTTCCACCATATCCATTGTCATTCGACCTCGATAGCAATAGATTACGTGAGCCTCGATGCTAAATGTCAATTCGGATGCCACGATTGATGTCGAATACTCAAAATATCTCGTGCTATTCTTACAAGAAGTGGATACTTTTCACAATTACTTTTCATCAACTCAAAATATCAAAATCTATTACCTCATTTCACTGAATAATACTCTCTTTCATATGAATATCATTGTCAAGCACGCAACCTTCAGATATCGGATCAGATATGAATAGGATATTGTTTTACCATATTCATATCCTCGCCGAACTTTCAAATACGGATACGGATATAGATATTAGCAGATATGAAAAAATGAGATCCGTATCCGGCTTGAAAACGGATTCAGATACGTATATCCACGGATAATCCGCATCCGATGGCACCCTACCTCCAGTACTAAATGCTGGTTCAGATGCCACGATTGATGTCGAAATACTCAAAATATCTCGCTACTCTTACAAGAATCAAATATTTTTCACTATTACTTTTTCATCAACTCAAATATCAAAATCTAATGCCTTTTTCTTTTGAAGAATAGTCTCTTCCATACGGATATTATTATCAAGCACCAACATTCAGATATCAGATCAGATATGAGCATGATATTATTTTTATCATATCCGTACCCGCACCTAACTTTCAAATATGGATACGAATACGAATATTGACGGTTGTGAAAAAATGATATTCGTATCCGGATTGGAGACGGGTTCGAATGCGGATATCTGCGGATAATCTGCATCCGGTAGCCCCTGTCTATTAGTCTCAATTCTTCTATTATTAGGATACTATCATTAAAAGCATTTGATGTATTTGCAAAATTAGTCAAAACAAAATAATTTTTCATCTTGATCCATTTTAACATGCAGAATCAACAATATCGATCATCCATCTAGATGGTCCCTTGTGTATTTTTAAGTTGCTAGGTAGGTCGTTTTCTATGTACTCATGTAAATATGACGACTGTTAGGCTGTTTATTTGAACATAGAAGATTGGTAAGATGGACAACAAACCCAGAAAGCCTATTTAATTTGAGCACATTCGGATTTGGATTAGATAAGTAGGCTTAAGCCATATATTTTGGGTTTGGACTGAATCAGATCGATATCCAACTCTTCCACTCATCGCTATTTTTAATATCACTATGAGAAAGCACACAATACTTCTAGTCTACATTTATGTTGTGCATAAGATAGAAGAGAATAGACTATACCAAAACCACCACCCCTCTCCCCCCACCCCAACCACCACCCCAAAAAATAGAGAGCATGTGTAATACCTGATTATTTAAATATAGATTTATACCCTAATTCTGAATTCTGAAAAGTTTTATGATATTTTGAAAGTTTAGTCCATGCGATAATAATTTAATTACAAATATAGATGAAAATTTAAGAGATTTGAGAAATTAATTGTTCCATTTAATATATATATATATATATATATATATATATATATATATATATATATAAGATACCTTGGTGTACATGTATTAATCAATGTACATATTTTATAATTCAAGTTAGTGGAGTGGTAAGGTGTGCATAAACTAGTGAGGTGGTGAGATGAAGCGGAAATCGAAATTGGTGAAGCTAGGTGGCAAGATAAGATTAATTTGATAAATATATATAAGGAGAAAATGGGATGAAATTCCCATTCTCATTCTCGCACACTCTCTCTATCCCTCTCAACACCTTCTCCTTACTCTCCTCCTCTCCCTCTCTTAGTGGCCAGCAGCAAGGAGGCCAGGCGTGCGAGAGCGCAAGGCACGTGGCTCGGGTGTGCACGCATAGGTGTCCGCGGGTTGATGCGGTGTGGTTTTCTGGCGACTTATCGGCCATTCGGAGTTTGATTCGCATGATTCTCGAACCGTTAGATTATGAAAATGAGAACTACGCATATACACCCATCATAGGACACTCTGATGTGTGGACGCAAGCACGAATGACTCACAGCAATGAAGATGATCATTACTAGAGGGAAGTCGGCATTTTGACTCAAATCCTTAAGTAGATGATTTCAGTCACAAATCAACTGAAAATTCAATAAAAAAATAATTATAAAGTAGATCTTGATTTGATAATGTATATTCTTGAATAGGAGTGTGTTCAGAGAATTGGACGGTTGATCGAACTCTGACGATCGTCAGAATCGGTCAATAACCTACCTCTAATATATTGAACCTATGTAGAGTGAGATGAGAACTTAACTAAGTGATGATTAGTAACATACACGAGGAATCGTTAATTTTAATTAAGATGGTATTAAGAACATAAATTGGTAATTAGATTAACTACATCAAAATCTAATCAAGTAGTGGTGATTATAAATCGATAATATTGTAACTTAGTTTACAACTTGATACATCTATACATGTGTATGTGAGATGATTGTTTTCAACTATAATGCATACTAAACTTGTGAAATTGATGTGGATGTATCATGAACCCTAATGGGAAATTAATATGTGGATATTAGGTAAGAATCAGATACCAGTGTTGATAATTATAACTTCTTCATTGAGCACGTGTTAAGTATGATATTTTTTCTCATAAATTGAACTTCTTGACATATATGAACTTAAGAATACATGAATATAATTGTGTGTAGTACATTGACATGTATGGGAATGAATGGTATCACAAGAACTCTCAAAAATTATCTAATAATTTAGTAAGCTCATGACAAATACCGATTTGGTTGTTGCATGATTTTTATGAATGTGAGTGTGTATGTGATATTTTTATATAGATTCTTGTGTGTATTCTACATGATAAGGAAGGGACCGTCGGGGAGAAGGTGGCGAGGGAGGACGGTGTATTTTTATATGTTAAATTTGTTAACATGTGAATGCATGTTGGAGGAAATGATCGTGCAGGAGCCAGTAGCGAGGGAAGCTGAGTATTATGCTTATATATATTTGTGACATGTGAATATATGTTGGAGGAAGGGGTCGTGCGAGAGTCAGTGGCAGGAGAAAACGAAGTTTATCTTATATATTATATTTTAGGAGGAAGAGGCCGGGCAGGAGCCGGTGGCGGGGGGAGACGGAGAAAACTCAATCATCGAATGTGATTGTCGAATGTGTGATTCTAATTGTGATAAGAAGTATTTAATGTGTGATCAATGAACGTATTATTGTAATTACAGAGCGATTTGAGCTTGACACAGTGATACATGAACCACTTATATTGTGATTACTCTTGAAACCATGGTGAAGTCCAAAAGCCGTAAGATGTGGCATATCATGCGGAAGATCACACAGGAGCAGAAATATCGATGTAGGATATATCCACGCCGCCAGCTCCAGCATGCACGCCACTATACACTCGCCCTGAAGTCCGTAAAAATGGGATTCTTCTCGTCCCAGCAAAGTACCACCAACTCTTGTACCTGTCGTTTGTTTAAAGAGAAATTATTTCACTTTATATATATTGACAAGAAAGATAAAAAGAGTTGTCAGTCTCGTTTTAAAAAACTGCCACGCTCCACAATGAAACAGAGCAAAACAAAGAATGACAGAATCCGAAACGGCCGATTGAGCTCAGCAGCATAACCAAGCTGCACCTCATACTCTACCCTCTGAGCTTGTCGAGAAAAAGAAAACGCCGGCGTCCATATTTTTGGAAAAAAAAACAGACAGGCAGAAGAATGTCAGAGAGAGCTGAACAACCGAGTTGTAAGGCCAGTGATACTCAGAGTAGGAGAGAGTGAAACGGGAGACAATCGGCCCAACGATTGCTATTAAAGAGATCAAGAGAGCATAGATCTCCACGGGCTGGATTGGTCGACGCACATCCAGCGCAGGCACAGCCTGAAGCTGCGTAGCTCGTCATCCATATGCGAGAGGCACCGGCCGAGGACGGCTCTGAGGCGAGCAGAGCAGTGGCTCTCTCGTTACCTTTTTTTTTTGCTTTTTTTTTTTTTTTCCCCGAACTCTGGTTCCCTAGTATACTTCGAAGACGCCATGCACAAACAATTCATGAACGATGGATGATGATTCTAAATATTCAATTTACTGCAGATTGCACTGCTTTCACAATTGATATTGAAACGAGATTTCTATAGCGCGCAACTTCATACGCGACCAGTATCGGTCCAAGATCCTGAGCTCGAGTCTCTCGTTCACCATCCAATCGAATACGCTCGAGTTGGTAGGAGAATCGGAAACGAGATGGATCTAACACTCGCCGGGCTTTTGCCCACGGCGATCATCATGGTTGTTTCTGTTACCGCTTCGACCACCAGCGGCAAGCCACTCTCAGACGAAACGCTGGAGAAAACACTGGATGCTTGCGACCGAGCCCTCGCCCTCGATTCAGCAAAGAAGAAGGTTCTCGTTTTCGTGGAGATGAGGATGGGGGCAATTGGCCCAATCTCTCCGCTGTGGTCGGAAGTAAAATCGCGGCCAAGCTCATGGGAACCGCTGGCGGGCTGCAGCGCTGGTGGAGATGCCGTCCTGCAATGTGCAGCTCCTCGGGCCGCAGAAGAGGAATCTTGCTGGGTTTTCGACTGCAACTTGCAGATTCATGACGGATATCTCGATCAATCTGAGATCGTTCTTAGCGCTCTCTTCGTCAAGGGACGTGCTCATCGATCACCGTCTACGAGTGCAACTGGAGTGGCAGAGGAGAGCTCACTGCCGCATGGGATGCTCGGTCAGGCTGGGAGCGGTAAGTTGCTTGGGTGTTCAAAGTAATCTTGCTGCTAAAGGCCGCAAAGAAGTTCAAGAAGAAGAAGTGCTATGGAAGCTGTGATGCTGTGCCAGGACTGCTGTCGAGTCTGGCGCTTACTCCCGCGCAAGAACAACTTTGTACCAAATCATGGTAACATTTAGTATGCTATAACTGAATTGTTATATGTCTACCATTGTTATATGTACGTGGAAATATAAATATGCAATTAAACCAACAGCAATCTTACACAATTGTATCAATGTTGATTTCTGAGTTCTGTAATTGCATGATTGTTCATTTTGCAATACACGTAGAATATGTAGAACGTTTTTGATCATTCACTTGGATGACTCGTCATGAATATAGAAACAAGAAAAAACAATGATAAGATTCAAATAACACCACAAAACTCTTTCTGATGATCAATACTTAAATTACTCATAGATTTGATAAAACTTTGCATTGTAGATCAATCACGAAAGTAATGGACAACAAGTTCGAGACCTTAATTGCATAACACCATAAGATGTCTCAACTCTCGCAAAATCACCTCCATACTGCTCTCAGAACTCAAAATGTAAAAAAAAGAAAAGAAAAGGAAGAAGAAAAGAAATGAGAGAGAAGATGAAGTGAAGACGCGTCCCTTTTGCTATCTACAAGGGGAAGTATACACGAGGGAAAAAATGAACAGAATGAGAAGAAAAAACCAGGTGGAAGTATAGCTTTAAGAGATACCGATTGTCTTTCCAACAGCCACAGAAATAAGCTGTTTTCTATCATGAAAACCATATGGAGGTAACTTCTGTCCAATACAAACCCAAAAACAGTGATTCCTGCCGCATTGTTCTCCAAATATGTCACTGCCATTCGTAAACCAGAGAAAGAAGATAAGAATCTGAAAGCAATAAGATCTTTGCAGCTTCTAAAATATCATGAAGATTTAATTAGTGTCTCACCTAGTGCTTGTCTCTTTGGAAAGTAATTGTGTTGGCAGGAGGAGCTACTAGCTTTGTGGCCTCGTATTCATCTTCATCATCAGCCTCATGGTCATTGTAT